>JAJMHT010000025.1:76581-161524 GCA_030583145.1 Metschnikowia vanudenii | reverse complement strand
TCGACGCTAAGGCTCCAGTTGAGACCAAGGCTGCCCCAGTTGAGACTAAGGCCCCAGCTGAAACTGTAGCACCAGTGAAGGTTGCCCCATACTCTCTCACTGAGAAGGATCTTGACGCCTCAAAGGTTGCTCCAGCAAAGATTGAATCTTCTGAAAAGGCTGCTGCTCCAGTTGAGACCAAGGCTGCTCCAGTTGAGACTAAGACTGCTCCAGTTGAGACCAAGGCTGCTCCAGTTGAGACTAAGACTGCTCCAGTTGAGACCAAGGCTGCTCCAGTCGAGACCAAGGCTGCTCCAGTCGACGCCAAGGCTGCTCCAGTCGAGTCCAAGGCTCCAGTCGAGTCCAAGGCTGCTCCAGTTGAGGCCAAGGCCCCAGCTGAAACTGTAGCACCAGTGAAGGTTGCCCCATACTCTCTCACCGAGAAGGATCTTGATGCCTCAAAGGTTGCTCCAGCAAAGATTGAATCTTCTGAAAAGGCTGCTGCTCCAGTTGAGAGCAAGCCAGCCCAGGACGATAAGAAAGACACCAAACCAAGTGGCACTCTTGACCCAACCGTGGTCGGTACTATTGGTGCTGGTGCCGCCGCTGCCGCTGCCGGTACTGGAGCTACATTGGCAGGAGCCGCAGAGTCTACTAAAGATAAATCTGCAGATGCTGTTGCAGCTAAGATCTCCCTGGAAAAGTCAGTTGAACCAACAATCAAACCAGCTATCAATGAGCCAATCGAAACCCCAAAGGAATTCGCCGCACCATTAAAGACAGACGTGGAAGCTAAGAAACCTGAAGTTCCAGCAGTTGTTTCTGAACCAGCAATTGAGGAACCAGTGTCCCAAGTTAAAGACAAGGCTATTGCTTCGACTAAACCATTTGCCGACGAGTCTCTCAGTAAGAAAAACAAGGAAGAACCTGTTTTCGATCCATCGGCTGCTCCAACAGCCCCTGTCCAACTTGCCCCAGCCTCCAACATCGAAGATGTTTCTGCAGCACGTGTTTCCACACCTGCCAAGGAAGTTACTGCTTTGCCAGTTAACGGCGAAAAACCTGAAACCGCAGAAGAGATCATCATTGCACAAGGCGGGCACGATACCAAAGAGGTGGAGCAAAAGATTCTTGCTTCTGAAGAAGGCGGAGTTAGCGTGGAAGAGCTCCAGCCAACCGTTTCGCAAGCCAAGAAGTTGGCTGAAGAGGCGCATATTCCACTGGAAGAAATAAAGGCGGCACCAGTCGCTGAGACAACTAAGCCTGCTGCATCCTCGAGCGGAAAGACCGAGTCTGGCAAGGCATCTGGCAGTGACAAGTCATCTAAGACTGAAGGCAAGGAGAAGAAGAAGAAGAGAAGCTTTTTCTCCAAGCTTAAGAAGATTTTTAAGTGAAGAGGTTGAAAAACTCTAGTTCACATTCAAGACTCTTTTTTTACTATCGTTGACCATATAGCGTCGAGTCGCTCACAATAGCTCGCCAAGGTTCGCTACATCCATCTTTGTTAATTGCGACCAGACCTTCTAATACACCAATGTGTCTCTTGTTTCCAAATAGTTCATGTAATACTACGCCTAATATAATATCATGGCAGTCAGTCGCCATTCAGAGGATAACCAGGCCTCGATTAGAAGGGGCCAATGAAATCCGTTGCTTTCGTGTAAGGAAGCAGAATGAACCTCGTGGATTAAAAAAATGAACTTTTATTATGCTATTATACACCCCTTCCAACGTCAACGTAAATTGATAACCGGCAACTCGGAGATTTTGCGCCGGCATCCATCCCCAGCACCAGATTAACGAGCCTCAAATTGAACCATTCTTCTGGTTCTGGCTTTGTAGATGACTCTGTGGCCACATTCCTTACATCTGATGGCATCGCTTTTTCCTAATGAGAAGCTGGCTCCACATTGGGCACAGTTGTACTTGACACCCAAGGATTTCGTGGTGACATGACCATGAGCAGCATGAGAAATGGATGCTGGGGCACTGAAACCTTCTCTTTGTGGTGCAGACATTATGAGAGAAACGGAAGTGGCGTAGAAAGTTTATCAGTATGAACAATTTTTTTTGTTCTTCGCTCGCAGTTGTGGGAGTGAAGACATGTGTGCAGGTGCGAGGCAATGAGTAGCTAGGTGATGACCAATACAGGGCAGCGATATCTCTTGATACAACAGGGAAATTGGACTTTGTAGATTGTTCTTGCAAACTTGTACTTTAAAATAGTTGCGTCCGTTAAAGAATTTTTGGGGTCTTCTATGTTTTGTTTTTGATACTGTGTTGGGTTCTCCGACCCATGTATACCATCATCGCAAACACCTTGGCTCTACCATGCGCACTGCCTACTAGGACTAGTTGCTGGATAAAGTTTGCGGGAGGAGTGGTCGAAGGTGCGGTCGTCGAAGGTCTTGATTTGGAATACTACCAGATTTCTTTTCATTTCAGTGTTTTTGACCTTCTTAGCGAAATGAGGGAGATGTGGATATTTTAGTGGAGTTTGCTGTTTTGGGCATGTTGCGCTTCTGTAGCAGTTTGGCAGCTGCATTGAGCTGCACTGACGAGGGTCTCTGACCAGGTCAGTACACACTTGTCGTTCGAAAGAGGACTTCGATATATTACTTTTTGTGCTTTTTTTCTTCCTTTGCTACATTTGATTCCAAAAAAAGGAAAATAGAGAGGACACTCCCTAGTGGATATCACGAGAATTGCAACTAAATGTAGGGTTTATAGATGCCTCATTGCACATTTTCGCAATAATTTTTCGACCATAGTGTAGCAAAGTATGATGTAATGAAATTTGAAGCATCAAAATCAATTTCCTCTCCTTTTCCGAATTAGTCAATTGTTGTTACAGAAAATATTTGTGTAAATGTATATCCCCAGGAATTTCTTCAATTTGATAAATCAGAGTCTATGAGTGAGGCTCCACCTCAAGCCCCGATTTGTATATTCTATCATCTCTATTAAAATTGACGAAAAAAAACCTGAAGTAAATCCATTGGTTTTTGGCCCAAGGCCGAAATAAATTTCTTGGTGGAGGTCTTTGAGAACCAACTTTGAGTTGTACTTTATTACGGGCTCACTTTGTATTGGGTGGAACATAAAAACACCCAACATAAAAATATTGCCACTGTTTTTATAAGCATAAGTACATGCGGCGGTGACTCTCCATTTCTTTGGTTTTTATCCTCGAAGTTTTTGTTGAGGTGAACATTTTGTCCAGGAAAGAAAACCATACCCTGCCCTGAGAACCATTATTATGAATTTTTGTCTCTTACTTCCTTAAAAGTTTTTAAAAAAAATATCCCGATATATCTAATAGAGCATTTCTTAGTAACCCAATGAACAGGTCTTTTCGCTCAGGCACACATACCTTACGCACGCAAATACTACTAGAACTAATAAATCGATTGTTTCAGTACATGGCTGAAGTATACATTCTCGTGGGTGAAGTATACATTCTCGTGGGAATTAGGTGGTATTAACAAAACAGCTTTTCCTTTAGGGTATATTTGAGACTTTGGAAAGGTACTGAACCGAGTTTACGCCAAACTTTGATTCTGGTAGAAAACTTCCAAGTGGCTGCATCTCACCTCTTGAAACACGTTGGTGCGATAGATTTAGCCGGGCCAAGTACTTTCCTATCAGGAAACGCCTTCAGGAAAGAACCCAGTTAAGATATCTAATTCTAAATGAAAGCATTTGTTTCGTACAGAATTATTATCAATTATTATCATGGATAAAAAAAAAGTCAGGGATTTGAGTATGAATCTAGTGAGACAATAGTGCCACATGGCTAATATTGAGGTACCTTAGTCAAAATAAATGAAAGATTTTGGGACTTTTCGGTTTTCATTTCACTGAAAAAAAAAAAACCCTTGGTGTTTTTGATTTTGAGGTGCCTTAAATCTGGAATCATTGGCTTGCAATACCTTATTACAATATCCACCCAGCTCCACTGAAGCTTCAATCAATCCTACGCACCAAAATCGCATGCTACTGGGAACACTGGCCGAGTGTAGCCAAGCTTGTAACTGATAACCAAGAATGGGACTTTCACACCAAGAAATCCAATATTGTAACCAAATTAAGCAATATTGTTTGAGTTGGTAAATATCCATAGTGGAAGCACATGTCATCATTTTAATTTTTGACAATGCCCATGTCCTCAATGTAGAACGTGCCAAGTGATGACGAGCCAAGACCAGGTCCTCATATGAAGCCACGCAATATACGCGTTTCATTGAATACTGGCACTCAAATTTTCTCTGATTTGAACTTAAAACCCAATTCTACACACCAAAGAAACCAAGGAAACCAAAGAAACCAAGGAAACCAAAGAAACCAAGGAAGCCAAAGAAACCACACCAGTTTCAGTTTCGGATTCTATATATATTGCATTGAAAGTTTAGCCCCAACCTACTCTATAGAGGGAATATCCGCGAAATTTACGCGTGGCCCCAACAGTGCCCCGCATTCTAGGGCCGGGCCGCATTCGAGGGCCCCATCACTTCATCACCATTTGGCTCTTCATGTTCTTCCATAACACCTCTCGATACATTTGTCCTTGTGGAGACGTCTCGACGAATACCCGCCGGACGTTCCCCTTGGCTACACCGCCTCGGAGTGTGCACCGGCTTCCTGATCTCTTTTTCTGTCCGAAATGCCAGCTTGCAAAATGTTCGTCTTGCTGCGATGTGGCGGTGGTGTGTAAGTATTGTGCCAATTGTATGACCGACTACACAGATGCCCCAGGTATAACCAGATGTACCAAAAACTGTTTTGAGTGCCCCGAATGCGTATCGCCACTTACAGTGTCTATTCACGATGACGCAAAAGCACCATCTACCGGGAAACAATTCCGGTTTGCATGCAGCCACTGTGATTATACTTATGCCACCAAAACCGTACATAAACCAGCACCGCTATCGACAATTTTGAAGAATGAACAACCCTCGTACTTCCAAGATCTTCACGAGAAGTACACCTTGGCACACCGGCTCCTTCGAGCACAAGAGACGACGGGCCCGTCAAAACTGCCCAAGTTTTCCCACGATATGCTTCTGAAGATGAAGAAAATGAATATCGATCCTGCGTCGGCGGGAAAACTAGGTGAAATCGAAAAGATGGAAGTCAAGCTTGCAGAATTTGTGCCACAGCCCGTGGATATTGATGCTGACTTTGTTCGGAAAAAAACTGCTCGTGTGCCTAAAGGAATCCATCTTTCGGCTAAAACCGCATATACGTGCAACGCGTGTGGCACATCTTTGGCAAGGCCCGTGCCTGATCCTCGCCTGATGAAATACTTAGAAAAGGAACTTGCAATTGATATCATGCCTCTTGTTACAGCGAAGATAACGCACGCTGAGCCAGCTTCTAATCCATCCAAATTTTCTTTCGGCTCTGATACACCATGTGTGCTAAATATCGTCAACCCGATGCTAGTGTCTATCAACATCACCGTGTCTACACTCGAGTATATCCCCTCTGATGTCTCCAAGACCACATTTAAAGTATGCTTATCGTTGCCAATTACAAAGATTACTATTCCTGCACGTCGAGAAAAGGCCAATGTGCTTGATTCGATTCCGACCGCCTACTTGACGAATTCTACACAGGCTTCGAGGGCAGAAATATTGACTAGAGCTATAAGAAGAGAAGGCCTCCGAAGAAACGCCGACCTGAACGAACCATTCGTCGAACAAGGCCTGAACTGGGTCAGTCTACCATTTACAGTGGCAGTTTTCGAGAATGACGAAGATGAGTTTAAGCAAAATCCAGATAAGGAAATAGAGCCAGCTACTGAACATTCTGTTCCGAAAAAACTCCGACTTCCTTTTTACATCACGGTAGAATCCAGATTACCCAGCCAGTGGGCAACCCGAGGTAAAAAGGGCCTCAAATACGGGTCTTGGGTTTTGTGTGACGTTTCATAATACTGTGCATCGCATCATCAGGTAGCTTGGGGTTCTGGAACATGATCTCACCAAATTAACCACCCCAAAAATACGTCATTGTTTCATAGAAAAACAATGGATCAAAAATCCATCACGAGAAGGCCACTGACCGCAGCCAAGTGACGCGTCGTGAGAGCGTCGTTCGTATCGCCCGCAGGTGGTAATTGCGTGGAGACACCCAGACCTCTTTCATCGTATTCTTCGACCTCATGTGCATCATCAATCTCCTCGTTTCCGTCTTCATTTTCATCATCTTCACCAAGTTGGTTGTGTATATCATGTACTGACTGCTCCGCGTCCACATTGTCAATACCATCAACTTTCGTGGGAACTTCTTCCGCAAGTCTTTGAGCGTTTGCTCGCAAGATGGCCTCGTGAATAAAAAGGCGGATGTATTCAGCAGAAAGAGCAACAGCAGATGAGGTGATGCGGGTAGATTCGTTTTGGAACGAAACCTCGCTGAAGACGCGTGCTACAGTACTAGGCGGAACCATTTCTTCGCCGTGGTACTGCCGGAAAAAGAAAAGACGTTATTGGGATGCAAAAAAAAAAAAATTCACACAGATAAAGTTGAAAGAAAGTTGAACTGGAATACTTTGTCTTCTTTATTGTTGTATGTTTTTGTTTACTGACCAAGAACAACCTCGTGCCTCTTTGAACCTTCATGTCAGATGCACGAGCCACACTTACGCAGGCGGCAGTCGCACCATTACTCCGGCACGGCACCTAATTCAAAATTAGATCGGACTTGCAAGACACAAATGAGATTTTCCCAACAACTACGTTCGCTTGATCTTGTCTAGACTTTTCCATTTTTGAGGACTTTTTTTTTGCCTTTTCCAGGATACTCGGAGTCGCTAAGATCTGACTCACGTGTGGTTGATCTGCCCCGTGCTCGTGCATAGACCTTGTTTTGCTCTCGTTGAACACTGGCTCATATACTTTTCACGTGACTCGCTTACTTCCTCCAACCCAAGTCGACGGGTTAAGCGTAAATAAGCACTTGAACCAATCCCCAAATAAGGAAAAATCTGCAAGCCATGGTTTCTAGTCCCCAGGGTGCATCCCGGGCTTCGTCATTTATCTCGTTGATGAAGACCATTGTTGGTGCAGGCCTTTTGTCGTTGCCTTTGGCATTTTCTACGGACGGAATTGTAGTGGGGTTGTTTATTGTGCTTCTTGCTGCATTGACGTCTGGTTATGGCTTGTTTCTTCAGGCATACGTTTCAAAGTATGTTCCAAAGGGAAATGCTACGTTCTTTAACATATGCTCCATTTCATACCCCCTGCTCTCTGTTGTGTTTGACTTGGCGATCGCTGTGCAATGCTTCGGGTGTGCTGTTTCATTTTTAGTCTTGATTGGAGACTTGATGCCCACCATTGTGCCAAGCTTGCCCGGGGTGTCTGAGGCCCACATCCGAGTCTTTTGGATCTTTGCATCTGCTGTTCCATTGGTCCCTCTCTCTTTCCTCAAAAACTTAGACTCATTGATGTATACGTCTATTATTGGTCTTGGTGCAATTTGTTACTTAGGTGCATTGGTGTTCCTAGAGAGTATTTTTGGCAACATTCCTGATGAAGTCAAGGGAGAAGTTCGTTTGACGCCATCTTCAATAAAGGGGGTCTTTTCTACCTTTTCCATTATTGTATTTGCTTTCACTGGCCACCAGAACATGTTCTCCATTATCAACGAGGCACAAAATAAGTCTCTTTCTTCATTGACAGCTTTGATCAATTTAGCCATTTTGGGTGCGTCTACTCTCTTTATTATTGTTGGAGTTAGTGGCTATTTGACGTTCGGAAGTCTTGTGAGTGGAAATGTCGTTTTGCAATATCCTAGTTCTTGGTGGACGCAAGTCGGACGCTTGGCCATTATTTTCGTTGTGGTTTTTCTGTTCCCATTGATGATCCACCCTGCGAGAATCTCCGTTAACAACATTTACTATTGGGTTTTGGTTCATGTATTTAATCACAAGGAGACTGCATCCTCCAATGAATCCCCAGTAGGTGAAACTTCCCAGTTGTTGGGTGGATCGGATGACCTCGTAATACCGAAACGAAAGGTCAGCGTTGTCCCATTCTCGCATTTAACATTCTGCGTCATCACCACAATTCTTTTGGTAGTTGGGTATACATTAGCGATTGTACTCGATTCTTTTGCTCTTGTCATTGCTGTTATTGGCGCTACTGGATCTACTTCCATCTCGTTCATCTTACCCGGGCTTTTTGGATACAAATTGATTGGCTCAGAAACGGAAAACCCTTCCAAAACCGAGAAATTATTGCGGTTGTTGTCGTTGATACTTGCTATATGGGGATTCGGCGTGATGGTGGTATGCCTTTACGCGAGTTTGGCCTTGTAAGGCGTATGTAAAATGCGCGATGAGTTTGATTTGAAGGCTCTATTTAGTAGACACGGTGCTCTTTTTTGTCAGTTCGTCGTCGGTGTCTTCAGTATCACTCCTGACGTCTTCTGCGTTCTGTCCACGAATGACTCTAAGAATGACTTTCCCAATCATATACAACCAAATAAGAGAGATGATCTGTAGGCCTCCTAACAAACTCAAAAAGCCATTGATGACATATGTGTTCCAGCACCGTTTCTGGATCAAACCAGGGATACATTGGCTGTCCAGCATCAACTCAGTTGATCTGTGCCAAGAAATGTAAAAGAGATAATTGTATACTCCGTGTCTCAATACAATCCACGTTAAAACAAAAAGGCCAAACATCACGTCACATGCGCGGGTGTAACTGGAGTATTTCAAGATCTTTGCTGTGGACAATAGGATGTCGACGGAGTCCATGATGTTGAGGATCAAGTTGCCGATTCTGCCGTAGTAATAGTAATAAGAGCCAATGACCAACGAGCAAGTGACGATATGGTGGAAAAACATCTGTACGTAGTCTTTTCTTCGCTCCTCGATGTTTAACGTGACCAACTGATGTAGCCAGAAGGCAATAGATATGAGGTAGTATTTTTTGAAGAGCGCCGACATTTTGTAGTGGGGCCAGCCAATGAAGATGTTGTCGATATTGTTCCAGTATGACGAGTGATAGTAAAGGTATGATCCCAACGCAAACGAGAAGCAGTAGTACACCACCGACCAGCTCTGTTCAGCAAAACGAACGCGAGCTTTACGTGACAGCACCAGGAAACAGTGTTTGGCAATGGGATCAAAGAGATATTGCATCAACACGGCCCGCATGAACGTGAGCAACACCACCCAGTATACCACGTGGTAAGCGTCGTTGATGCCGATGTCATAGAAACTTCCGTCACCCGTGCGCTCGGAGAAATACTGCAAATGCAAAAACCTGGAGGCATACTTGTGCAAGGTAGGGGAATGGCGGGACCCGATTAAATCCCCCGTATATAGGGCCGCCAACAAGTTGCGTGTAATGGAAATCTGGTGCCTGTTGATGAACTCAACGAGAGGGCCCTGTGCAGACAGCATCATGGAGAAATCAACAGCCTGCAATATTTTTCCTGCTAAGGCCAATGTAATTGTTTAGAGATTGAGAAGGGCGACGACACACAAGGGTCAGGATGATCAAGAGAAGGAAATCCGTGTCGCCTCAAGAAGTGACTTGGGGGGTGGTCGAAGGAGAAGTCTGTGAAAAGAAGCACCTTCGAATTTCTCGTGAATTACTGTTCCTGGAATGCGAGACTATTTTTTTTTTTTTTTCGTTGGATTCAGCGAGCGTCCCGCGTCAAGCGATAATGCCTATGGCGGAAGTCCTCTATGGCTGATTCAAAGGCACAAAAAAAAGACACGTTCCTTGGCGGAAAATACGTGGAAAATGGAGCACCGTAAAGGGGTAAAAAACAACGTGTTGGAAAATGAAATAAAGTAAAATAAAATAAAAATGAAGCGAAGCGAAGCCTCAAAGCCAGGATACTCACTTCAACAAGAAACCTATTTCAAGAAAATAAATACAAAGAAAATAGTCCAAAGATGGAAAGCGTGCAACAATAAACGGATTGGCGGGTTAGCTAAAAGAAATATTTATATATATTCAATCGCAGAAAAAATTAATCAGGTTTTTTTGGGAAACTCTCACTGTAAGGGAAAGTCGAGTGGTTTGGTGCGGTGGCCCTGGTGCTCACACAAGGCCGGGCGTCCATGAACGGCAGTGCAAACGAGCGGTAGCGCAGGGTCAGGAGCACGGGAAACAATAGCCCGGCGGCGGCTAAAATTAACAACGACACGGTGTGGTTTACATTGTTGGACTCGTGTGGTTTAGTCTGGTTTAGTCTGGTTTGGTGTGGTTTGGTGTGGTGTGGTTTGGTCTAGTGTGGTTTGGTGTGGTTTGGTCTAGTGTGGTTTGGTCTAGTGTGGTGTGATGTAGCGTGGCGTTGTGGTCTGGCAGCCCAGCCAAAATTCAACCCAGCCAGTGCGGGCGCGTCCGATTGTCATGGAGATAAACGAGCCGGTGTAAACGAGGCAAGTGGCTTTACAACATTTTTTTTAAAGCATGAGATAACATATTTTTGGTGTGTTTCAGTTATGCTTCGAGAATTAGTTCCCTTTCCTGAAAAAAATTTGGGAATCTCGGTATAATAATGGGAATTCATGACGCGTTCCGTAAGAATGGTCTGTCTTACTGGCTCCGGCGTGTTGGTTTTTTCTTGGTCTGGTGCTACGCGAGACATGCTTGCCAAGGCTCGGATTTGGAGCGAGCGTGAACGTGGGCAAAGCTCTAATCTGATGTGCTTGGGCCGGCTTCATAACACGACAAGGAATTATTAGATCTTATGCATTTTTTTTTTGTTTTTTGTTTTTTGTTTTTTTTTTTTTTTTTTTTTTTTTTTTTTTTTTTTTTTTTTTTCGTTGGTTCATGGATTCGGTCTGCTTTGTTTTTTTCTCACCTGTTTCATTTCCACCTAAAGGTACCCTTACTTGGTTGTTTAATACCGTGGTCCGTCACCCTGCTTATACCTATCCGTGTGCGTATTCCTGCTACTACTTTGGCGAAACCTTTTGACAGATTCTTCAATTAAATCTATAATAATTAAATCTATAATATATCAATCTATAGACAAGGAGTGAATGAATTTATCATCAACATTGTCTTTTAAAATCCCCCATATTGTATAACCTTCACTATTCCCTTGCAATGTAGTGTCTACAGTATTGATTCATAACTAAATAAGGTTTGTATTTGATCGAATCTCGTGAAAGGTACTTCTGCTATAATTTGTACTGGCCCATAAACTGAGCCCTTGCCGTTGACTTTGCCTTTGACTTTGAGGTTGACTTTGACCAACGGTAGAAATCAGACTGACTTTTGCGGTAATTCTTTGACTCACTCCTCAGACCCAACCTGCTACACTCAACTCATATTGGAAAAATATCAAGGTTTTCGAATTCTCGACTTTCCTTTAGCTTAAAAAACTGAACAAGACTCAGGCCTCATACTAAATTGACACCCACCATTGGTTCGAGGATTAACTGTGTTTGTAACGAGTAACGATTTTGGCGGGGTTCCAAGTTATAGCTCGGTTCATCTTTCACGAACTCATCATCACAGCTACCTTTCCACTATATTCCAAATGTTTTGCTGTGTCCTAACTTTATGGGAGCTTTTTTGTTGAAGCAGAGCAAATACTACAATGGATCTTTTTTCTTTCAAGACCCAGTTGACGAGTTGCTGCGAAATTCTTATAACTTTTACAATGGGCCAACAATGGCTGGCTTCATATCATTGACAATATTTCTAAATTTACCTGTTTAAGAATCCACATCACAAGCTTTCAGTAAAATATCTTTGAAATATTGCAAGAAGAACTTAATTCAAATGGTCTGTTGTTACAAAGTAGGTGCTTTAGAGTGTATAAAAATTCACAGGGTACATGATGGAGGCTTTGGCCGAAGTCGTAGATTGGATCAGGGCAAACTGATCAAACCCACACTGCAACATACAAAAACTTAAAAAATCCCCGAGTATTACAACGAAGTGCACAAAAACTCCTATAATGTCTTTTCAAAACACCACTGGAAACAGTCACAGAAGGGCTTTCTTACTTCTACTTCTAAGTCCATTTATTTTTTGTTTGTAAGTATGCTAATTCCCAAATGCCTCCATATCTCCCAGTTTAACCACTCTACGATAATAGAGTCGCCATGTCGAAGTTCCTTTCCCTCCTTTTCTTTTCCCCTTCATATTCTCCCCCTCCTTTAACGGCTCAACAACATGTATTGTAATGCCTTCCGCACCAAACCTTCGTTATAGTTGTTCCATGCAAAATACAAGCTAATCATTTCTTGCATGGCCTCGATAACCTCGTCTAGGTTGACATGCGAATAATTGAAGAAATCCATGAATTTTTCAATCTTGAGCGTGTCTTCATCGAGCCTCTGACTGGCAAGGTTATCTTCGGGTTGGAGACCACATGCGATATCGGTATTTTGAGTGCCCGTTAGACTTATAAGATCATCAATGTGCATCGAGTCCTGTTTGCCATTCAGTGACATGCTGGTGGCTGAATCTAGTACCAGATTCCCTTGTGCTCGGATAGCATTAAGCCTTTTCTCCAACACTATGGTGATGTATATCGCGGCCATGGCTATGACATGAGGGGGGAACACCAAATGTAGGTCTGTGATGTAACTATCGTTTATGAGGGACCACGAGTGCTGTAGTTCCACATTGGAGAGAGTAAATCTAAACATAGACGAGTTTTCCTGGAGGAAGTCTCGCACCTGTAAGAGAGACCTATATGGGTGGTGAAGCACCAAAAACATGTCCATTTCCTCAATCAAGTAGAACTCAAACTCCGCCAACTTACTAACGTCCTGTGGGATATACTCGGGCCAAAGATTCCGTGCTTCAGAAACGATTAATCGGATGTGTTGAGGGCATTCCTCGATCTTGCATGCGACATAGAGACATGTCGTCACTAGAAGATAGACGTTGATTTCCTTGATTGAAACACGCGTGAGAAACCTCGTGAGATAGATCTCCGAGCTAGAGAGGGCTATCTGGCGAACATTTAGCCGCCTTCCGAGCTTGATGATCAAATTGTGTAAGTAAATCCGCATGTTGATGTCGCAGGTGATCAGCGGATGATCTTTGATGAGACCACTCTGGATCATTTTCCGTTCTAGGAGCACAAGTCGCCGGCGGTTTTCCACTAGCTGTTCACGAGTCACCTGCCATTTTGTGCGTTGTGTAGATGACCAATAATCTGCCGACATTGAGGGTGATTTTTGTGGGTTATGGAATGTGGATGATTTTGTGGGTTATGGAATGTGGATGATTTATGGTTCCGGGTTCTGGGTTCTGGGTTCTGGGTTTCGCTCTACCCAAGGATGAAAATCGACGATTATTCGGATTCCTCGCCAGAAGGTAGTGAATCAAACCGAGCGCGTATTTATAAGGGAGCCAGTGAAATACCAAGAGCCGGGTACTTCTTGGGTGAAGGTTGAAATAAAATCTATGTCTTTGAGATCCTGTGTAATCTTGACTGATTCGATAGGCCAGTGCGGTTTGCAGACCGACAAGGAACCAGGCAAACGGTTGCGAACACCTGGACCAATGAGGAAACAAATACCGACACATTATTATTTGCTAAAAGTTCGGATATTTTGTTCTTTTGTGGTCCCAAATTTTGGAAATTGAATTAGGGTGTGAAAATATTGTGTTTGATCGGGGAACACGGGGTGGGAAAAAAGTATGTGAATGAAAAGGTATGTGAATGAAAAAGTATGTGAATGAAAAAGTATGTGAATGAAAAAGCGGTCAATGAAAAAGCGGTCAATGAAAAAGAGGTCAATGAAAAAGCGGTCAATGAAAAAGAGGTCAATGAAAAAAGTAGATGAACACGTGGTATACTTTGGTAAATCATCCCTTTTCCGCGTAAATGGATTTCTTTGTTGTTTTGCCTGCTGCTCCTTTTTACTTTTTCGAATAAAATTCTGGAAAAAGGGACTTTTGTATCAATTGCCTTTATCTCGGGCTTGACAAATAAAAATTCCAATCTATGCATTCAGTCTCGTGCTGTTGAATCCACCAGTGGCTCCTGGCGTACAGCATTAATGCAGAAGTGCCAAAGATTAGTGAGTGGATCTGCAAATTTCACGACGACATATCAGACAAAAAATGGAACAGTATGAGATCATTGATTTATCTGCTCAGGGATATTATTTATTATTCCTTGATTCTTGGAAATATCATTCTCACAAGGTGTGTGCTAAAAAGGTGACGAGTTCTTGTACTAAAGTTGAATATGGGTGGAATCTCACTGCGGGAGCGTGCACCAAGAAAGGTGGTGATTATACTGTTTCTTACACCCACGATTTGACGAACTTTACTAGCTATTTTACTTACGGTGAACACAGAATTAGCTTGGGGAGCCCAGAAAGATCAGAAGAATTATCCACTCGACATAAATCATGATACTAGATCCCATCCTTGTTATTGTGCGTAATAGAGAGTTATATTAAGAGTTGGACAAATAACAAATCAGATCCTCTGACTCTTTTCAGCAAAACTAAGTGGACCCCTAAAGTGAATACATAGAAGTCCATCTCAAAAATCTGAGTGTTTTTGCAACAGGTGGGTGTTCCGTATCTGGGCTGTAATATTGGGATCAGCTCCTTAGTGGTTCATCAATCAATAGGAAACTTTGCCGAAAAGAAATTCCGCTTTGCTAGAAAATTGGGCTAGAAAAAGAGCTGGGGGTATTAGAATTTCATTAAATGCCACCGTTCTTCCCCACTCAGAATCAAGTCTCGAATCTATAGTCAACATACTCGGGTAAAGGAATGAGGGCAGAGTGATAAATTGAAAATACTTGGGAATGTCCTCCGCGAAACCGAATAGACATTTCCAGAGAAACACCCATTCCTCTATTCATACCTGAAACCAATTCGACCACATTCGCCATAAGTGAAGTCACCCGGTCGAATACCTAAGATGTTTTTTGGACAGCCACAATACCACACGAAAGGGTTCTTCCCTTTAGAGAAGAGACAAGTATAAACTGTATATTGCCAATGTCACTGTTGGAATTAAAATGTTGAAATACGAAGTCGGCAAACGAAAATACTTGTGACTAAACCGGTTCGATATCGACTGAAAGTATTCATGATATCCTGGCCCCCGAAAGTGTCTTGGGAAAATTCCCAAACGACCCTTTCCCGGACCTTGGAACCATTAAATTTAAACTTAATTCCATAACCTAATGGGATAAGCAGTGTTAGTTGAATACTCACGTGGTCCTACTCCATAAAACTAGGACCGAAACAAGTTGGCGAGGTTTAGAATAGAGACCTTAATTACCGCGGTCTCAGTAGTTAATAAGGGCCATTTCTTTATTAAGCTGGCCAGATAAGGCTAATGTAAAGTGGAAGCTCGAAAGCTCCAATACATTTTCCTTCGTCATCAAGGAACCTGGCGATTCTCACGTCACCAGAATACATAAAAACTTCTATCCTAATAACGGTTTACGGTGAATTTCCCTTGTACTGACGAGAGTATTGGTCGTGATATTCACCGCTGTGCCAAAAGAAGAAGAAAAAAAAAAGAAAAGAAAAAAGAAAAAAGAAAAAAGAAAATGCTCACAAGTAGACTACACCGCCCAAGAAAAGCACGGCTGTGTGGGCTTTAGACTTCGGGGATATAGAGGAGGGACTTGTCTTCGAAGAATTCAATCCCTTATTTTACAATAGTCCTTAAGCAACAGTATAAAAGTATTTGCTATTAAGTCCAATCAAAATTTACAACTCTGTCTCAGAATCATTGCACCGTTACTTCAACTTACACAGATTATCGACTTGCCCAACATATCACCATATTACACCGTGCGGTGTAGAGCTTTCGCGAACGGAAAGCCAAGTTGAGGACACCAAATTCCGTTTACGCCAAAGGTGTTTTACATCAGAATAATTCAATTTAGAATAAAAGTTTTCTTTTCAAATATCATACAGAAAAAAAAACCAAGCAAAAAGAAAAGAGAAATCAAATGTGCCAACATCCAGTGTTATGTAAAACATCTCGAGATTGTATTGTGATTAAACTATCCGGGCCAATATGCATGAATGAATCATGGCCTAGTCACCATAGCTAAACCATAGCTAAACCACCATAGCTAAATCACCATAGCTAAATCACCAAAACCTAGTCACAAAAATGAAGGGAATTCCCTCCGTTTCCAACTTTTTTATAATAAAACCATTTTCAAAGGTTTATAACTCAAAACAAACATCAAACATTATCTAATTTCTTCATTTTTGTGTTCATATTGCTATCACCGTCATTTAGCAGGTGCATCATTTGGCTTTCATTGGACTTTGAGTCCCCCGCACTGACGTAGATTTTTTCCACCACGCATCAACCGAGGCCCGTCAAAAGTGTCGTCAAATTTCGGCACGGCAATTCGCACACTTTTTTTTTGGTCAATTTCAAGTGAGCAACTGCTTCTTCTTGCTTTTCGGATTCCGAACGCAGCTATCTATTGTGCACCAAGATACCTCATCCAATATTTAACCTATAAATTTCATTAACTTTGTTTACCGTAAAACGCCTCCGAAGTTCTGTAATTTCATTTCAAAAAAGCTTCCACCTGGTCGACTGTCCTGGTCTAACGTTTAATAGAGTTATCTTTCAAGAAGTCAGTCACGAACTCTTTAAAGACGCATAGAAGACACCGAATACGTGGTTGCTTAGTGATTTAGATTTGAGGGCAAAAGTTTCGAGAGTTAATCTTCTTTCATACCTGACATGATTAGGTTTGATTTTAAGTAATTCCGGGAGTGTAAGAATTCCTTTACGACTACCCTAATTTGGACTTCAAGCATCTCTGAATACGTGACTCGTCTTCCAACGACAATCCGAAGAATATATCTCTTTTTTTTTTTTTTTTTGATAAAGTCGACATATTAAAGTGATCTAGTCTGGCGAGGGTGTTTGTGTTTCCAGTTATAGGTCACATTTACAATCATATCACCATGTTCAATGACGTTGATTTCTTTTCCCCGAAAATGATCGTAACCGCTAGCATACAGAGCCGTAATTCTGGATTTGCAGTCACATTTTAGATTGTTTTTCGCTCTTTTGACCAATAGAATACCATTTATCCCAAGCTTAATTATAGGCGTTCCCGTCAGTTGACAAGTGAATGTGTCCAGGCCAGCCAGAAGTAAATCGTTTCGCTTGTATAATTTCGTTTGAGACTCTCGCTTTCGCAAATTGTCCCGTTTGTGAAATTTGAAGTCAGTCTGAATATCGGTAAGGCAATCCCTAAAGTCACGTAGGGTCATGTATTGAATAATAGTGGCTTTTTCGTAATTTGGCTAAGATTTGGTTAAATCTTTCCATATATCATATTTTGGGGGAAAGCGAATGGGACAGAGGTTAGTATTAGTAATAGGGAATTGATACGCTGTATTTTCATAGTTAGTATATTGACATTCAAGAAACCTATACGCACCCGTCATTTTTGAAAAAAAAAAAAAAAATACGAAAGAATAATGGTGTGTCAGACGATCAAACGAAGATATGGATGTGTTGTTTACTTTTTGGTTTTGTTGTTTTGATGCGCGTGTCAGCACACCACCGTCAGAAATGCACTGGTGTCTGCATCGGCGAAACTCGATGGCACGCTGGGCCGACGCACCAAATTCGACGACAATTTTACTGGATTTCGCATCAACCTCGTATACTTCACAAAAAGTATTTATACCAGTGACAGCACCAACTTCACTTGTTCTTTTCACAGTTGAGCCATTTTTTTCATAAAATGCAATCTCCATCAAAAAACTACCACACTTCCAAGCCAGAAGTAACCTCGGCCATAGATAGGGATGCGCCCGAGCAGCCCGTGGCCCAGGGCTTGGATGAAGATGACTACTTCCGTTCGCACTCAGCCCCATCTTATTTGCTGGAGGTGGAAACACAGGTGGACCAATTCGTGGAACACCACGTCAAAACAGGAAAGCGCATAGTTTTAGTCACCAGTGGAGGCACCACAGTGCCCTTGGAAAACAATACTGTGCGTTTCATCGACAACTTCTCTGCTGGAACCAGAGGTGCCACGTCTGCGGAGTATTTCTTGGAGAATGGCTACGCGGTGATATTCTTACATCGAGAGTTTTCGCTTTTGCCCTACTCCAGACACTATAGCCACACCACCAATTGCTTTTTGGACTACATGGTAGAGAAGGATAACAAGGTGGAAATCAACCCGCAGATCGCCGACGAAATGCTCGTGGTGTTGCGCAAGTACACCCAGGCCAAAAGCTCAATGTCGCTTCTTCCCATTCCTTTCACCACCGTCAACCAGTACCTTTACACTTTGCGTCTGATCTCGGAGATTTTAAAGAAGATTGACGCAAAGGCATTATTCTACCTCGCAGCAGCAGTCTCTGACTTTTTCTTGCCTCTGTCAAGATTACCTAAACACAAGATCCAAGCTCAGCCCAGTGGTAAGTTGGTTGTGGACCTCGAGGCTGTTCCTAAATTCCTTAGGCGTTTAGTTGACAGCTGGGCGCCACAGGCCATGATAGTTTCATTCAAACTTGAGACGGATAATTCCATCTTAATCAAAAAAGCCACCGAGGCTTTACGCAGGTACCACCATCAATTGGTAATTGGTAACTTGTTACAAACACGCAAAAATGAGGTTGTGTTTGTGACACCCGATGGTGATGAGACCTGGATCCGTTTAAGCGAGGAAGATATCTCCTCCAACACGGAGATCGAGAGCATCATCATCCCTGCTGTGATCCTGGAGCACGATAAATGGACGGTGAAATGGAAGGCCGACAAAGAACCCTCCAACTAAGAAATAAAACACGCCCGAGAACCTCCATTTGAGAAAGAATTAACTAATGAAACGACATTTAATAGACGTGTCATGATCGTAACTTAATTGTCTTGCTTAACGTGAGACACTATATTCACACTATATTCTTGGGAGAATCTTCTCTCATAGGACCGTATTCTGGTTGCCTCCCCGGGACTGCCTTTTCCTAAATATTTACAAGAACGAAACCCCCACGCCATATTGGATACCCTTCCGCAAATAATCTGTGGAATGTGCCGTCAATGGTAGAACAAAATTGAGCTCAAAACGGGCTTGTGGGTGGTTATAGAGAATCCCTGTGCCAATACTCATGGAGTATTCGCTAGATAGTTTTCTTGCCACCTCAGAAAAACTTTCGCCGCCCTTCACAAGCCGACCGAAGTTGAAGAAGGTGTGAAACTTGAAGTTGGTGTCTCGTGGAGTCTTAGGGATGTGGCTAATGAGAGAAAGCCCACCACTGACAAAATAATCGCCACCCACGGACGAATTGTTGTCCTTTGGGCCCAAGCCTTGCAACAAGAAGGAGCGCACGTCGTTTGGGCCTCCCAAGTGAAACCTGTCCAACACATTGCTTGGTCTTCCGCAGGTGTTAAAAAGAGCCCCGGCCCTATTGGATGCAATTAGGGTGTGGTTTTCATTCAACCTTCGGGCCGTCTGCCCCTCCCACACAAGTTTCGTGAACGCCACATTATTGAACAGGAAGAGTCCACATTTTTCTAATCCTACACGTAGAAACGTGCCCAGACTGGGGGTTGTGGGATGGTCTCGCGTATCATACTTCACGTTGAAGAGAACAGACGATTTAAATGTATCTTTCAGTTGGCGAATCACTTGCATTGATCGGGAGCCATTGTTACTGAGCTGGCGCCACGCATTTTCAAAAGATAAGTCGAAGTTGACCTTTGAATCGAGCCGCGTAGTGATCTTATGAGTAACACCCTTGGTGTCGACGCTGCTCTGTATCCAATCAAGCTTTCTGGTGTTGACAAAGAACAGGGAGTCCCAAAGAAACTGCGAATCGTTGAATATGGGCTGCGAATAGTTGAGGAGGTACGAAGAAGGTGTTTTTGTGCCTGTGATGGCGTCAAACACCACATTTTCCGCTCCACCAAAGAGATTCTTGAGCTGGAACTGAATGTACCCATCTCCTTCACCATTACCGATATTTGTACCCGTTTTCGCGTAGAATTTCTTCTGCGGAAACATATTGAACACAGGAACTATATCTATCGTATGAGGCCTCAGACGGGACCATGCCTGTTTTGGAAGCTGGTGCAAAGTGACCTGACATTGTTCAAGAACATCGTGTTTCACTAGCCGGAGATAAGCATCATCTATACCCGCAAGAAGGTCCCCTAGCGTGACCAAATCGCGCTCAAGCAACGGCTTCACCTGGTAGCGAAGGAACGAGTCTCTAAAGTGCTGGCTGTTCGTGGTCTGTACATTTTTAAGCTTGACTGGAGTCGTCGAGTTTTCGCCAAAGAGAGTCTCCATAAAAGCCCGACTTTGATCGACCATGAGCTGCTGTTTGTCTGCAACAACTTGCTGGAATTTCTTCTCCTCTGCACTCAATTCAGCATCGGGAGTCTGGGCTGGCGAGAGCCTATCCATGAGCAGTTCATCGTGCTCAAGCGACATTGGTGGGATGTCAAACTAAGATAACGGCTTATGTATATGAGGCCAGACATGGGAACGCGAATGTTGAAGCCATGTGCGATGGCCTGCAGAAAGCCGCACCTGTCATGGATAATGGGGGGGTGGCAGAAGGGTCCACTAAAGTTGAAATTAAAGAATATTTAAGAGGGATAGTTAATATTTTGTAGAAGATAGTCCGCGTGTTTCACTTCTTCGCGCAGTTCTCTTGGTGAAACTGGTGCCCAAAAGCATAGGACATGGATCGACCCGCATGTTCAATTCAAGGAGCACATATGTAGGTTCGAAGCTCGGTCAGAAAGCAATAGGTGATGATGTAGTTGAAGATGCTACTGGGGCGGCAGCACCGATACAAGAGGTACCTCCTGGCTGTTTGGGTTCATGAATTCGCCATCCGGTAGTTGGATGCCCGACTTCAGTGTATCTGTGTTCTGCTCACGTGCGTCCTCCTCTACCAAAAGCTTAATACACTCTCTTCCGGACTCTGTCTGAAAGTGTCTCCGTAGAGCATCTGCCCGAGCAAACTTACGACCACACCCGAAAGGAGTCCCGTCTCGTAAAATTCCTCGGCATTGGTACTTCTTCTCGCCGGAATGCAATTCCTCGTGCCGCTTGCGGTCGTGCTGCCGGGCAAAAGCCTTTCCGCATATATTACATATAAACGGCCGGTCATCGGTGTGGGTACGCAAGTGGGACTTTAAGTTATAGGGCCTTGTGAACTTCTTCTCGCACAAGTGGCACGCATATGATGACGGGTGGATCTGCGTACGCTTCGACACCGTTGCCGACGATGCAAGCTCAAGCATCTTTTCTCGCGACGACCGGGCCGCCTCGGCATTCTCGTTAGTACCGCCGTTGTCCAACTCCGGTTCACTCTCGTAATACTCCGACCCAGAATGCGCCAGCACGGACCCCGACACCGACCCTGACTGCGAACGTGACCGCGAGTGCAGTTGCGATCGTACCTTGAGGTGGTGGGCAGTTTGCCTTCCCCTCCGCATACTTTGATAGTCTTCTGGTTTGAGGTAAACATCAGCATCTAAGTCTGAATAAACCGAACCACCTGGGCTGGGAAGATTGCCCGAGAGCGCCGGACTCAGCGAGTGATTCCATGATGGGGATGGGCTCGGTGGGTTTAGCGAGAGAGATGGGCTTCGCGAACGTGGGACCTGCCCAGGAGGATGTAGCTGGTTCCCTTCGTACGTGTGTTTGTGTACTGGGGAAGAATTGTGTGATGAATTACTGAATAATGATGGCGTGTGGGCAGCAACGAGTTCTGGTGCCTGGTGAATGGATATCGTGACTTTAGGGTCAGAGTCCTCGAGCTTTCCGTTATAATTGAGGAGATTATCTTCGGTGAGTTTATTAGAAGAGCCGTCATATTGGTTCTGGATACCTGGGAACGTATCGACATGGACAATGTGTTCTCCGTGGCCATTTTGGCCCACGTAGGTGTTGTCACGGTTATTCTGACCTGCAAACGACCCCTGGTTATGCGAAGCATAGTCGAAGCGCCAGTTCTCTTGACTGAGTGCTACATCGGGCCCGAGTTGAAGCGCCCCTGTGTCACTGTTGTGGTATTCGGGGCTGTAGAATTTATCCGGATTCGAATACCCATCTCGTGTGAACCCACCATCGCGGTATGTGGCATGGCCACCCAGGCCCATGTCTGCCAAATTTGTCAGTGAGATGGACTGCCCCAATGAGATTTCCTGATTGAACGTGTCCTGGTGCTGCAGTGAAGGCTCAAAGAAGCCTGTTGGTGGGTCGGCTGCACCGCTGAAGTGCGATGCGGCATCGTGAAAGAGAGAGTTAGCGTTGGACGCAGCATCCGAGTATATGGATTGTGTGGACAAAAACTCCTGGTTTTGTGCACGGAACCCAGGACCCATGCCGGTTGGCGAAAGCAAGTCGGGGCTTTCCACTTTTAAGTTTTGGTTGGGATTGGCGAACATGGCGGGGTCGTAATGGAACTCTTGTGCGTGCAAATCGCCCTCAATTCTTTGGTCCTGGATAAGGTGTTGGTCGTGATGATACTCCTGTGAATTAAGGGGGTTTTCGGAGGGATATGATGGGTTTTGTCCAAGAAAGAGCGAGTATTCAGCGTCAGAAAGCCGAGTGCCCAACGTCTCGTCGAAGTCTCGGCGAGTCATGGAATCTCCTGTGGAGGCTTGCGTAAAATCGGAGAATTCCACAGCTGGCGGTGAAATTGTGATCATGTCATAGTAGTTCTCGTCCTTGCCGTCGGCGGGCAAATGTGCATCCATTGTCAAAGCGTTGAAATGTTTCGGTGAAACGGCGATCCCAAAGGGGAAGTACGATTTGCCGAGGTGAAAAAGCAGGAAAATCAAAAATAAAAAAAAAAAAACGCTAATAATGGGCACAATAAGGAAAAGCAATGTCTAGCACCTGTAGCCTGTGGATTGATTTGCCAAGTATTTTCCAAATGTTTTCCCGAAACTAGAAATTTTTGGAGGCGATGCTATACAATCCTGATGAGGATTAGCCTTTGGTGCTGGGTATGTTCTTGGGGAAGACCGTAGGATGTTTTTGCCTGGAAACAGAACGCGAAAGCTGGAAAATCAGAGGCACCTTCTGCGATAACGTGGATGGGGAAATTCTCAATACAAGCTCCAAAATTACGCAAGCTATGAATATCCAAATAAGAATACCGGCAAATAAAACAAGTGAGTAAAAGAGAAACTATGGCGTATTTTGTCGCCGAATCGTTCGCCGTAAGATCTTGGTAGATATTTGTCGGGCCTGCTCCGTAAGTTTTGACCGATATTATTTAGAGTTGACGTATATGCAAGACGCATGTTAGTTTCCCGGGCAGAAACAACAAAAAAAAATCGTGAGAACAAACTCCATTTCACCATAATAAGCCGCCTGGAGCCTCGCTCTAAACGTCGCTTACTAAGGCACGCCGAGACTGGATACATGTTAAGTACGTGTAAAAGAGAGTTATTTCTTCAAAATATCAGTTTCCTAAAGAAGCAAGAATAAAAAAAAAAATGACAGAGCAAGCGATTCGGATATGAATGACTCCCATTTTCCGGAAACTAGGACTCCCGTCTTGCCCCCCCACGCATGATTTGAGGTTCCACCGGGCCAGTGAGATCCCTGACTACGGCTCTTAGTTCTCCCCTTTAGAAGCCCAACTCGAAAGACGACCCAGGGAAGGTTATTTTACGTAACCTCAGAGCAACGCACAAATCATGGCCTAATCTCTGGTGATGGGCATTTATGTAATTCTCATACTTGTGGGTTTAGGTTGAAAATCCATTCACAAGCTATTAGCTAAAGGCTCACCCCACCTCCACCACCAAACAGAGCCGAGATGAGGATCCTGTGCGCATGGCTACTATGGGCCGGAATGTGTCGTTTGTATGCCTGATTCGTGTTTTACCGAAAGGACGAACAAAGGATTGAATGCAACACAAAGGGAATCTTTCGGTTTCTTGTGTTCCATACGAAATTGTTTCCTTACCTTTCACTTCACTGGGAGTTTTTGAGATGAAAGCTTGAAATTTCCAAGTCAATGGCCTTGAGATGACATATGTGTTGGGTTGAGTCGCCCCGTGCCCCGTGCCCCGTGCCCCGTAAATATCTGCGTCGGAATTTGAAGCTATGAAAACAAAAATCTCTCGTCGGTCATCGCACCCAATACGGCAAACTCTGCAGGCGAGCGCAAAATCACCTGCGTTGGTGCATGTTGGTGCATGTTGGTGCAAGCTTGGTGCGCGCTTGGGAGCTTCGGGCCGGACAATGGTCATTTCAATTCACCGCGTGGGGCTGTGCTGAACGGCTGGCGGCCCGCGAAGGGGGATACACCTGCGCTGGGGGCACAGCCTTGTCGTGTGCCGTTTGAGTTTTTCTTGTTGGTTGATAGATCTTAACCTCGGATACCACATCGGGAATATTCTTCCCTTCCCATTTTTCTTCTTTTAGCGTGATCTCTGCTCCTCGTTTCGGTGCCACAACTTTATACTTTTCTCTGTTCTTATTCCTGTTCAGCACGCACATGACCGCCACGGAATCCATACGTTGCACACAAACATTTGTGAAGATTTCTTGGCTCGATCCCACACAATGGGACTTTCCCCTCCAGCGCACTTTGAACAAGTCAACTGGGCGCAGCAGAAATTCTTTCCTGGCGATACAATTTCCAATTATCCAGGCCAGAAATTTTGCGGGCGCGCTTAAACACCATAGATTTTATTCACCCGAGATTTTGCCCGGTCTCCTCGCTAGCCCCAGCACCAACAGGGCCGCACCGAACCGCGCCTTGACCTGCCTCTTCTAACTCTCTGCTGCAACCCTATGTCTTGTTTTCGCCCATGCACAACACATCCACCACCACGTGCCACACGTCGGGAGCAAAAGTCTTCACCTTTTCAAAGTGGGTCACGCGTCCGTCGAAGAACCCAGCTACTTCCTCGCTCAACTCTGTAAAATTATCCTTGTGCACGTTCTCATGGACGTGGACCATAGTACTTTCTTTCGCTCCAGCCGTGGCTGCGCGCACTAGAGGCCACGACGGTTTCAGGCTCGGTAGAAGACCAAGGTTTATGTGACTAATTTCCAGCACGCCCAAATGTGCCAATCTTTCTGGCGCATACTCATTGGATTCATGGAAAACAAACGCCCGAAAGCCTTGTGCAATCCAAACATTAAACTCGGGCTCGCTGACATTATCTCCCCTGCCGAATAGTTTATACTTGTGTCCGTTTTTCTCTAGACCTCGTACAAGCCCTTCAATCGACCAAGGGTTGATTTCCCAGCAGAAAACGGTAGCACCATTCGCTAAGTACGAGAGCGTGAAATAGCCTATTCCCGCGTAAAAGTCAAGGACAATTTTGCCATTGAGGCCCCGGAAAGCATCTAGAACCCGTTTCTTCTCCTTGATGTTTCCTCTCGAAAACATAGTATACTTAGGCGCCCAGGTTTGGTGAATGCTGTTTTGTATTGCAGAACACCAGAACGCCTGTTTAAGATCCACGGGGCTTGGATTGGAAAACAAAGTTTCCGTTGGTTCAGGTCCGAAATCTCCGAATAATGGCACTAGATTGAATGGTCTGCGCATTTCATCCTCCTCTATAATTGGTTTATTGATGGCAAAATGAGTAATTTTACCGGGAAATGCTTTGGCGATGAACTTAAAAAACTCATTCCGGTCGATTTGCGTCGCAAACACATCAGTCCACGTATTCGAATCAAACGCACCTGTGTTAAAGAGAACCATAGGTGGATACACAGCCCATTTCTTAGGTATCTTCTCGAGCAACGTGGATCTGTGACGAGCCAATTCTTGTGAAGATGAATGCTGGTCGATGTATCGTGTGACGAGGCCAACCAATGAGTCGTCGCCAATAACAGGAGACAAGGTTTCTTTGGCAACACATATTGTAACTTGATCGATATATTCAGCAAGCAATTGTGTTGTTTCTTGGACAGATGCCAGGGATATCATGTGAAACTTGGGACCTATTTTGGAAATCTTGTGACTCTTATCTAGCATATTGTGTCTTTGTAGAGCATTCTTTAACGACTTTACAATTTGCGCATTTTCCGTGGTAATCTCCGCAGACATGTTTGGAAATGCAAAGTTGGATCCGCAATCAATTAGAAAACACCTTAAAGTGGCAGAAGATCCTGGTATTGAGTATGTTTTGTTTCTTTGATGTCGAAGATAGAGCGATGATCATCTCAGAGTGCGGCTTGCGGTGCGGCTTCGTGCACATGTAGGAGCAGCCATTGTGGTGGATTGGTCGCTTGTTGATGATATTCCATGTAAAGATAGAATGAGAGGGAGTTCTTATCAATCAAACCGAAACATATTATGAATATATTTGAGAGTAATATAAGGGAAAAAATACTTGACTTTTTGATAATACAAACAACACAATAAGTCTAATTCCACTCTGCTCTGGTTCTTTGTTCCACATTAACCCGGCCAGACTGCCACTTCCTGTTCCGACCGCGAGATCCAAACTATAGAGCCAGTGCCGAAACCAGTCTTGAAGCTGAGGAATAATTATTAACCTTTCTTTATTTCTTCCTTTTTTATACTTAACCCCCCGACTTCAAAATCCTGGACCTGGATTTTCATATAATGATCTGCTTTACTGTATTGTCTTATGCTCTTTGATGTTGTTGTCTTACGTTCTTTGATGTTCTTGTCTTCCGTTCTCGTTTCTTCGGTCAAACACGCAACCCTATTTTGATAGTGCAATACGAACGAAATCATAACAATCTAATTGTTTCAACAAAATTGAAACATAGCCAAAAAAAAAAAAAAAAAAAAAAAAAACACACACACACACAAATACTTAAGAAAAAATTTCGCAGATCCACATTTCCATCATTCTAAGGCGCGGTCATCAAATTGAACATAACACAGGCCTAACTATCCAAACAATGGCAAAACAAACAAGGCAGTAAAAAAACAAGAACCACGAAGAATTGCCACCTTCTCTCCTGTGGATATGATTTGATGACTAGTGCCTCTAAAATGCCTTTTCTTTTTTGGAATTTTCAACTGTTAATTCTGATTTCAGTAGGTATTACGTTTCCACATTATGATACCTTCAGACAGAAAGGGACTCGTGTTGTGCGTATTTCCGGTCCCAAATGCTCTGCCCAAATTCACACTTTTGTCGCGCGCACCTAACCACCAGCCCACCCCGGCTTTGGTGCCTGGTCAGTTTGGCCCTTTTTCGCTTTTTCGGCAGGACCATAAACCGCTCGGGATTTTCCTCGGAGTCATTTTTATTTTTTAATTCTCGTGTCGCTCGTCCCCCGGGCTCTATACCCAGGAAAAAAAAGCCCCAGCACTGCGATACCACAGAAAAACCAAATAAAATAAATCAGTAGTGAATCATACGAGTTTTCTTCTTGATCTTTATTTCTCTTATAAGCTTCTGAATTTCATCCAACCAGTCCTTCCAAAAGGATAATTTTTCATTTGTCCATTTGTTCATTTGTTCATCTTTGTTTTTGTTGTTATTTTTGTTGTTTATTTGTTTTGCCTGTTTGCCGACGCTTATTCACTCAACTCACTGTTGTCCTCCTGCAAACCCATAGTTTTTTTCCTGCTTGGACATAGACTTTCACCACCATACATTGCGTATTTCTCGCCCTCACCACCGCCACCTTCACCACCAAACTACACCTTTTTTGGGCCCTCAATTGCACTTTTTGCAAAGCTAACCGTCGTTTTTGAGCCTTTTTAAAAGAAATAGCAAAAATGTCCGAACCTCTGCCCACGGCATCAAACCCGCCAGTTTCCCCACAAAATCCCCCCGACTCGCTTCCTCCTACTGAGCGCACTGAGTCACCGTCAAATACCGAGGTTAACCCCGCAAGTGCCACTGCTGGCGGCAGAGTGATTTCGAAAAACGTCTTGTATGTGGGTGGCTTAGATAAATCAGTTTCCGAGGAAACTTTGCAGGATTTGATGGGTGCCAATGGTGCGATCTCGTCAATCAAACTTTTGAACGATAAGAACCGGCCTGGGTTCAATTACGCGTTCATCGAGTTCCTTACTGATGAACAGGCAAACTCTACTTTGGAGGCGTTCAATGGGCGTCCGCTTAATGACTCCGTCCTCAGAATCAACTTCGCTTTCCAGTCGGCGACGTTCGCCACGTCGCAAAACACCGAGGAACAGTTGCACAACATTTTTGTAGGTGACTTGTCGCCCGAAGTCGACGATGAATCTTTATATAAATTCTTTTCCCATTTCCAGTCGTTAAAACAGGCACATGTGATGTGGGATATGCAAACGTCGCGGTCTAGGGGCTATGGTTTCGCCACTTTCCGCGATGCCATGGATGCTGAGTTAGCCTTACAATCTATGAACGGGAAACTGCTTCTTGGAAGGGCCATTCGCTGTAACTGGGCATCACATAAACAGTCTTCCGGCGTGAAACAAAATGGCGCCCGCTCTCAAAACCAAAGACCTTACAGACAGCAATATTCGAGGTATGCGAATGGTGGAAGCCCTGTTCTTCACGGCGGACAAGGATTTCCCGTGGATCCCGCACCCTACCCTCTTCCGATTCCACTTCCTGGCCAAGAGCCACAACCACAAAACTTTATGGCTGCACCTGGTCCTCTGATGACGCCTCAGCCATACGACATAATCTTGAGACAGTCTCCTACATGGCAGACAACCGTGTATTTGGGCAATGTGGCTCATTTCACGCAACAGAACGATCTTATCCCGATCTTACAAAACTTTGGCTACATTGTTGACTTTAAGTTTCATCCTGAGAAGGGTTGTGCATTCGTGAAATACGATAGCCACGAGAGAGCTGCACTGGCCATTGCGCAATTAGCTGGTTTTAACGTTAATGGCAGACCTTTGAAGTGCGGCTGGGGTAAGGCACGTGCGCCTGTTAATGCACCTTATCCCAACTTCAACAGAAGTAGTCCACCCATGTACGACGGAAGACAATAGTTTAAAAAGCGTATTTTCTCTCTAGGATTTCGCTTTACCAAGTACTGAACATGTCGACTATTCTGGGTCTCTTTGGTATTTTTTTGTTGTGGGTATGATAGGTCGCCTATCTATCTATGTAAATTGCGTGAAGCATGAATCACCTGCCTCGTGGGCTCGCAAAGGCTCGCAAAGGCCCCAAAAGCTCCTTAGAATGAGAGTGCAATCGAAGTGTGGTACGCACCGGGTTTTTGGCTTCATCCATGTATAGGAGAGGCAACTGCGTAAAGGATGGCAAGATTCAATGCCTAGCCTTGGTAAGCCATTCCTTCTACAAAATAAAAGAAAAGGATTGAAGATTATTGATTCTCTTAACCCTTTGGTGTGTTCCCTGATTTAGGCGCACTTTCATATAGCTAGACGCACTCTCACGATGATGCATGGGCATATAATCGAAGAAAAAAAAAAAGATCGAACCCGAGAAAAAAGTAGCAAGAAACAGTGTCACCAAAATATTTAAATACCCCTAATCGGTGCTGTTTATTTCGTCATCCACACATCGCATCTTCTGAAACAGAAACCAAAAAACTACATAATCTGGTCCTTTGACACGTGTGTGTGTGTGTGTGAAAAAAAGAATCAACTAAATTTTCCAAGCGCAGCACTCAAAAGATCGTGACGCAAGCTTCCTATTAATTAAAGGCGTCACAATCCACCCTAGAAAACACTTCAAAACCGCATAGGGACGCTGAAACAATTGCCTACCGATATTTGAATTTTGCTGGTAAATACCTGCTTATTAATTCTTCAACAGCGGTTCCCAAAAATCGCTTAAGCCGTGGCCAGATACTTGCTACATGTACTCTCTGGTGCACAGCCTAGTGATTCTTGTGATACTCCTCCTATATCTTTCCATTACCACCACCACCACTTTTTTGGACAAATTGCTTGCTTCCAGTTTGTATTTGTCCCACCTCACTACGTTGCCTTTCGCTCAATCCCTCTTTGGCAGCCAGAAACACCTTGGTCTCGGCACAGCAGTTGTAGTAGTTCTTCTTTCCGCCACTTACTTCGGTCGTCATCCACTCTCGCTGCTCTACAAGAGAATACTTTCGTTCATGTCCGAGTATAACCCCATGGTGCTCAGCCGAAAATGGAACCCCGGCTTGTCACGTCAATCCGGGACTTCGCAAGAGTCTCATCTCGCATATAAAAATGGAGGCGAGATTGGTGGCTTGAGCAATGAAGGAAACACTTGTTTCATGAACTCGGTTCTCCAGTCCTTGGCATCTTCCCAATCGCTTTTGAAGTTTTTTAACGAAAACATCTATGAAGACACCGATGTTCATGCTAATGGAACAATCACAAAAGTACGCACTGGCGCGTTGAACTCGCACATGAGGTTTACAGCTGCACTTAAGAGTTTGCTTGATGATCTCAATGGCACTTACGGCAGACGTGGCAAAGAATTCAGCACAAGGGTGCTCATGAAGAAAATGCCAGATGGGCCTAAACAGAACTTTTTCATGGGTTATAACCAAGAGGACGCTCAAGAATTTTACCAACTGGTGATGCGCATTGTTGAAAAGGAATATAAGAAAGCATTTTTGAGCAAAAGTCCGTCGCCGGAGCCCGAGGCCAAGGAAGACGCACAGAAGTTTATGTTTGCCTCCGAAATTCCCGACTATACCTCGGGATGCGAAAAGCTTGGCCAGTTGGGTACTGTGTATGTACCTGCCCATCAGGTTGATCCCAACATTCCCGATAGTGAAAACCGTTGGGCCCCTCTCGAATTGGTAACACCCGTGGATGGAATCACTGCCGAGAGAATTGGGTGTATCACATGCGGTGAGATTGGTGGTATCAGATACTCCGTAAACAGTGGATTAAGTTTAAACTTACCATATGACAGATCTTATTCCACTCGGTACGACCTTCTTCTGTTGTTAAATGAGTGGAAGAAGCCCGAACTAATTGACGACGTCAATTGTAATAGATGTGGGTTGATCCAAACCAAAGAATTTTTGCTTCAGAGTATTGAGGGTTCCAGCAATGAAAAGTTGATTTCGAATTTCTCAAAACGCATAAGCGAGATTGATCTTGAGCTTGAAAAGGACTATATATCAGATGAGGTGTTCGAGAAATTGACCACCAAGCAAATGATCAGGAAGACAACCAAATCGAAGCAGATCTTGATGAGCAGACCCCCTCCTTTGCTATGTATTCATATCAACCGGTCTGTAATCGACCCAAACACCTTCATGATCATGAAAAACTCCAAGAGTGTGTCTTTCCCTGCAATTTTGGATTTGAATAACTACGTGGCTGATCCAAACTCCATCAATATGGACGCACGGCTTCCTTTCAGTAAAAGGGACCAAGTATTGTCCGCGCAGAATAAATCAAACGACAAAGGAACCCTGGAACTCCAAAGTGAGGAAGATACTAGTGATGAAGAAGCTTTGAACGAGAATAAGGATGAAAAATTCTTGGACGATGATGAAAAAAGGAATTTGTTGGAGGAGGAGAAGGACGAGAGGCCCCTGAATGGAGGACCCTTCGAGGATGGCATACCGCTTGACGAAGAGTATCCTCAAGAAAATAAGGACTTGAAATACCAACTCAAAGCCGTCATTTCGCACATGGGTACTCATAATTATGGGCATTATATCTGTTACAGACGTTGGCGTGGCACTTGGTGGAAGGCCAATGATGAGGCCGTTTACACCACCTCCGAGGCAGAAGTTTTGTCTTCTCCTGGCACTTTTATGTTATTCTATGAGTTGAAAAATGTATCATATGAAGAAACCAAGCCACTCACTGATAACGAAGAACAGGTGGATGACGAGCCACGTGACAAGGAGGACGACGAGACGACAACAAGAGATCACGACGAGAAGAATGAAGGGGAAGATGGAGCACAAACTAATGATGTAAGTCTGCACGGATCAACTCTGCTGAGTCTGGAAGAGGGGGATGTGGACTCTACTGTTTCTAGTTGGGATGGATCTCGTAACGACTCTGAGCTGGAACTGAAGGAATTGTTTCCCAATGCCAAATTCGAACTTGGAGAAGAACGCGCATACCACGTTTAAACAGAACCGCGAATAGAAATTAAAGTATTAGATCTGGCTGTTGAGTAGTCTTAAAGACTTTTACATGCTCCTATTACCACTGTGTTCAAATCTTTCTGGATATTATGGTTTGGTTATTCTTGTACCTCGCAAAGAGGTCTCGTAATGATCGCAAAATCAGGTGAAAGCGGAAGAGAGTTTCTAATAGGTATTGCGAAGAAAGAAACGAAAAGACCCACCAAAGCAATATAATCGAAAACCAGTAAAAGCGCCCTCTCATGACAACATTTTTGGCAAAAATACGACCGCTTATCTTCACTTTAAGTTAACCTGCGAAAGTGCTTGCGTATAACCTCAATGTATGCCCCGCGCTCGTTCATGATATAACGCGATGCTCATCGCCAGAAGAAAATAACCCATACCAAGCAACAAAGAAACAGAGATGGGCAGAAAACTTAAAGGAAGACAGGTCCAAGCAAAGGGATTGAAAGGGGCTCTACAGGTTCACATGGTCCAAGAGAAATTAAAGCAGGACGAGCAAAAATCTCTCCAGGAGAAAAAACAAACCCAGGCCAATAAAGAAAATTCCATCAAAAGTGGAGGCGTGAAGAAGAAGAAATTCAACAGTACCCCGCAGCAAAAAGCTTTCGTTCCTTTCAAACCCTCAGAAACATTGCTTTTGGTGGGCGAAGGTGATTTCTCTTTTGCACGTTCCATTGTTGAGAAGGGCCTCATTTTGCCGGAGGATTTGATAGCAACGGGGTTCGACTCCGAGCCCGAAATGCAAACCAAATATCCCAACGCCACAGAAAATATAGAATATTTAAAGGAAAGTGGTGTATCTGTTCTTCATGAGATCGACGCTACCAATCTCATGCATTGTTTGAAAGTGAAGCCACTGTCCAAGAATCAGAAGGCTAATATCTTTGAAAATGATAAACGACTCAATTATATCATGTTCAACTTTCCACACAACGGCCGAGGCATTAAGGACATGGACAGGAATATCAGAGAGCACCAGAAGCTCGTGCTTGGTTACTTCCAAAGCTCCATTGCTTTGTTCGATGTTGTGAACAGACGCTCTAATGCTGCATCTTCTGGATACTTCCCCGTCGAGGAAAGCACAGCTCAAAAGATAATCATGTCTTTGTTCGAAGGAGAACCATATATTTCCTGGGGTGTGAAAGCGCTTGCCAGAAGTGTGGGGTACCGTGTTGAGAGATCGGGTGCTCTCGATTGGCTGTATTTCCCAGGTTACCATCACAGACGTACCAACAGTATGAAGGACACAACAAAACCTGCCCAAGAACGAGATGCTCGTATTTACTTGTTTGACAAAGCTCTCAGCAAGGAAGAATACGAGAAACTAGCAGGAAAAAAGAGAAAAAAGGGCGACGATAGCGATGAAGAATAAGCAAACTAATCATCACGCAGGGTACACACGAACACAGTTATCAATGAAGAAGATCTCTCGTGTCAAAGGGTCTCGAACTTGTCCATTTCGAACAAGACTGTCTCTCTCCAATTTTCCTTCCGGGTTGAGCAATTTATCAAAAGGGTATATGTTTCCATTGGGAAGCTTGAAAGGATTGTTGTAAATACTCGTTATGAGTTGAGCGTACGGAAGATTGCGGCTCAAGGCATACAATTCCGGGGAGCATACCGGGCACTGGTTGATTTTCTTGAGAAGTTTATAGTACTGATTCGGTCCGCGTAAAGACAAGTCACGTAAAGAGCTCGAATCTAGATGGTCTAAGGGGCTCTCGGAGTTATCGACATCAAACACGGTGTTTTCCCGATTGCAATAGCACGACTTTGTCTTTAAACTGGAGAGTCCAGCCGAGAGATACACAAATAGCGGGTACGTCAGTGGAATGCCATATACCTTTGTATAATCTTTTGTAAAGCATTGCGACAAGCCACGCCAGTGCTCTTCCGACAGCCTCACGTTATACTGGTCCAAGCTAGGTGACTGCGGAGCGGCCAGTTGGGAAAGAAGCGCCGCAATCATGGACCCACGTGATTGAGGGCGGTTGTGCAAAGAACCAGTGGGTGGATTCAGGAGAGATATGCAAACAAGGGGGGAGCCAAGTTTCATAAGCCTACCCACGTTATGTTCATATACGGAGGTATCTGGAGGTGAGTAATTTTCCCTCTTCGCATACGGGGCAAGGTTCTTTTTACTGTATGCAATGGCTTCGAGGGGGTCGCCGTGTTCAATCAACGACAAGTATTTGCAGTAATGGATCTCGAAAAGCAAGTTAGAGGACATTTTCTTGAGCGCAGCGCGGTTTTCGTTGTACCACGCGGAGACGGGCTCGAGATCATGATCTTCGCTGATGGAAATGAATACCCTGTTATAGCTGGTGTACACGTCGTGGTCGATAAGTTTAGATAAAGGTACCGTCGATTCCAGATCCAATTTCTTGAGAAGGTCCAAGCCAAGATTAATGTCTCGCCTGATGTTCGACTTGAGTAAATAGTCTACAATGAGCAAGTTTGTTTCGTCACGGTACCAGTTGATGAGACCCTCGTTATGGAAGTCAAGCACAACGTCTTCGTCTTTACTGCTGGTAGAATTTGCGTTTTTTTCGTCAAGACGCTCCACCGTGAACTTCTCTAAGTCACTCAAACGCTTTGCCCTATGTGAGAGCCGCATGCGGTAATCCTGATCCCGTTGCATGGCAGCCAGAAGTTTCTTGTGAAGCTGGTCATACGTCTTAATAAGTCTTTTCACCACCACGAGCTTTTTCTCGGGAGAAAGGTGGTTAGAGCTTTTTACGCGCGCAAGTTCATCCGTGACCTGCTTCTTCGATTTCTCAATCTGTTTCTGGATGACCTTGATGTTCTTTTTGATCATTTCGCTGGGTACAACAAACTGTACTCGGTGCGTCTGCACAGCAAAGTTGAGGGTGGGTTCACTCATAATTTGTTGGGCCGGGATCGAATGTGTTCAAACTATTTTGATCTTCTATGTTTATTCTTAAAGTTTTGGAGTATCTTTATATATCCCCGTGCTTAGGTTGAAAGTGGAAAAACTTCAAAGACAAGAGAAGAAATAAAGTGATGGTTACACGTTTGTCATGCAGGTTTCGGAGGGAGGGAGAGAATCTGGGGTTTGATTAGCAGGCTTCACCACAGGACAGGACACCGACGCCAGTGGCACTGGAGCCCGGACCGGGCCGGCATGGTCCAAGTCGCACTCCCACACATGGCCTGTCCCGGTTTAAAATATCTTGGCTGAATGGCCCTTTTAATTATATTTTGATAATTAATTACATGAACATGATATATTTATATATTGGGGATAAGTATATGACTGGTTCTATGTATATGACTGGGTCTCTGTATATGACTGGGTCTCTGTATAGTGCTGGAAAAATATTCCCGTTTGTGATGTAATACATAGAGTGGAAATACCCGTGAACCATGCGAGAAATGCTATGGCGGGAGGCAAAGTTCCTTAAAGGTTCCTCACGGTTGACAGGGTTTGGGGGTTCAATTTATACTATTTTTTTTTGTTCTTGGGATTTATTTTGGGATTTTTATTTCCAATGTTTTTATTTCCAATGTTTTTTGCTCTGTAATGTTTTGGAGATTCTCAGTTGAATCTAATTATCTGTCTTCAGTTCGTTAGTAATGAAAGGTCTATCGAATATTGATCGTGGTAATCGTTGATGTGCTCGCGGTCCAACTCTAACACGGATATGAGATGCGGGCATACGCTGAACTCTTTCTTCAATTTTTGTATTTGATATGATAATTGCTCACTATTATTTTTTTTTTGTTTTTTGTTTTCGTAATAAAGCGCTTCTTATACCACCTTTAGAGTAGAACAACTCGTTAACAATTGACGCCAAATCTTCGAAAAAAAACTCCTCTTACAAAATTATTAATTACAAAAAAAAAAGGTCGTGAAAACTGTCACGTAACAGGAGTTTTAATCAACAAGTTAGTGCGACAGTATGCGACAGTATGCGACAAGCGCCTGTACGCCTTCATGAAATCAAGAAGAGCTTTATCGTTACGTAACCAGAATTCTCACATGGTGTACAACCTCCCAGTTCTAGCCTGTGAGGTCAAGCAAATATAGACCTACAAGGAAATTTGTGCCTCGTGCATAAATTCTTTCTCCGACATTGCTCGACATTCTTCATAAATAAGGCAACAGGCAAAAAAAGGAAAGATTACTTCAACATTGCGCCTTTGCTAGTAGTTATTCAAACGCTCATCCATATCACTTTTTACGTGTGGCCGAAATCACACCCATCCTGCGTTCGATCTTTTGTTCTTGAAAGATAGCTCGATGACACACATAGCAAACAAGCCACAGCTAGATAGCCTTACAGTTAAATCACTCATTTTCGTCATCGATCCGGAATACATCATCTTCGTCACCAGTCTTCGTTGTTTGAATCAGGTCCATCTCAATCGGCTCAATTTCACCGAGATGTCCATATTGAGCACTTGGACTACGGCCTGTAATTGCACCTACTTTCTTTCCAATATCTTTGAATTTTTCAGCAAGACTCTCGCGTAAAAGCGACCGTCCACGTTTTCCAATCATAAAGAAAAGTGCGAGGAGCATGAGAAACACAAATATGAACAGGCCAAAAACTCGGTGTGGCTGAATATTCCATTTCAGCTCGTTAGCGTCCTCGAAGTTTGACTCATAGTCGTACTGGGGGAACTTTGCAGTGTAATCCGCGCCGTTGAACAAAGGTCGACAGGCAATGTTTTCGGACTCCGCGCCATATACGAACGAGCCTTCCGCTGCGGTATAAACGTATCCTGGCCTTAGTAATGCATTGGAAAGAGGGTCTAATCTTTTGGTGTAATTGTTGTATGCCTGTACGTATTCATCATTTGCGTACAATATGGCTCTTCCTAGTGTCCAAGAGAACGAAGATCCCCCGAGTTTCTCAACAAGCTCCAAAGATTTAAACTTATCGTTTTTATTAGGCACCTCATCGATACCAAACCGCGGGAATCCCAACCCGACATGCAAAAAATTTAATATCCATGAAGCTTTAAAGCATAGTTCGGCCAACTCCTCCTCTTGGATCTTGTTCTTCTTCTCTCTCAAATTGTTCATCTCCAATAACTCGTTCAATGGCAGCGAGCAAAGCTGTTGGGTCTTATGATAGATCAATTTATAGTCGTATTTTTCGTTTTGCGGGCCATGTTGGGGTAAGCTCTGAGACGCGAGCAAGCTATTGACAATATCCCAGTACCCGCTTACGCCTATGAAATGATTGATATCAAAATCAAAAGACGGAATTTTATCGTTGAGCAAACACGAGCTTACTTGGCTTTCATCGCCTAGCTGCTCACAGTTTCCACTGAATTTCGCATCCGCCAGTGTGTGTGTGCTATTTGATAGCACGGGGAAAATGGATTTCAAACATTGCTGGAAGTCACTGTTTCCAGTAAAGTCGACATGGTGGTCATCGATCAATCCCGTGAAAGTATATCCTTTCGGCAAGCATGGATCTGGTATAGGAGTGCGGAATCGATAAACATTCTCGGGTAGTTTATTCTCTTTTCGGAAGTCATCTAAAAGAAACTTGAGGTAGCGATCATGGGCTTGAAACATGCCAAATCCCAAGAAAGAATCCGAGTACACATATGACTCTGTTGGTTTTGGAGCATTATACGGTAAATCTTTCGCTTCTGATGTCGATTTGCGCGTTGTACCGTTATGTAGCTCAGGGAGCTTATAGAGAGATACTTTGTACATGTTGTTTTTGTGTTCCTCAGTTTCGGTCTTGTTAGGTTGGAACACCACCTGAGTCGATGCCCCTCCCATATCCAAGAGTCCATAAGTGGTGTGGTTTTTGCCATGTTGATGCTCGTCGGGTCGATCAAAAGACCCCACCAAATAGTTGATAGAGAGCCACCCGTAAAGGCCCTCGATGTTCCCATCAATGATATTAACGTGGGACTTACAGTCTGGCATGAAAAAACCCGAGTTAGTCCTTAAATACTGACACACATTTTCCAAAATGGGTTCTTGTTCATTTGGTGGGAGAAGTCTCATTCCAGCGGTCGCATGCACAAAGATTGGCGTACGATGATGCTGAGATTTAGGAACAATGGAACTAGCAAGGTTAAGCAAGTATGCTAAGTGATGCTTGCCAACCTTCTGGGGGCTTTCGTTGAAAGAAGACAATCCTGGTTTTATTGCACGGTGCCATTTCTTATGGCTATGGATGGCTGGAAACTCAACACCCACACTACCGGTTTCGTCATCGGAGTCTGCGTCAGAGTCTGACTGAGAATCCACGTCTGCCGTTGACTTGCTGCGTCTATGCTCGTCGCTGAGAATCCGGCGGACCGAATTCACTTTTCGTGCAACACTGATATCAATGCCTGCGTCCAACGCATGTTTTGGGTTGAGCCAGTTATACACATATGCTCTTGAGCCTTTTGATCCAGCATCTACTACGACGATGTAGTCATAAGGCACTCCACTAGTAGCGTTGACTGGACCCGGGGGAATTTTCAGGTGGGACTTTGACCTTGAAATATTGTCAGAAGCCATTGCCTTATTGGGTATATGATTGCGCAAATGTAGTCTTCCGTGGAATTCCGGTTGCCTTCGATGCTTGGTTGTTTCCGTATCTCTGTGTGTGTTTAAAATATTCCCGATAGGAGATAACAGATTGGTGAAGATAATATATCAATCAATCACCCGTCTTCTGTCCTCCACTCCACTTGTGCCTGAAAAAGATGCCAGGATTCTTTTGGTACAGTATTCTTGTAGACTGTATAAGGTGACGGTATGCCCAATGTCCGGTGTCCGTGGGTGCGAGACCTGTATGCGAGGCGCATAGAGGTGAAATTCCGTGCCCTCTATCGAAGGCCTGCCATTGAGTCAGAGATAAGCTTACTTACAGGATCTTTGTTTCTGGACCATTTTCTTTCTTCGTTTCGAAAATGCCCGAGTATCATATCGTTGGGTACGTTTTTTTTTAATAGCGGCATATCTGTCATGGTCCAATAACCAAAATCATTTCCAGTTTGGCATATCTCTCATAATCCGTACTAACTTTGCAGGGCTGGAGTCATCGGCCTCTATACCGCATTCCAACTTTTAGAGAACGGCGTCGGCGGAAATCAAATCCAGATCACCGCAGAGTTTCTCCCTGGAGATGAATCCATTCGGTATACATCTCCATATGCCGGGGGAAACTTCTCGTGTATCACAGGCAACGACCCAGATACTTTAGCCTTTGACGAATACACATACAAGAACCTTCCTCGGGTTCAGGAACTATTAGGTGGGTCGGGTTGTGGATTGGCCCACACCATCTCCACGGACTATTGGGATACGCGGCCACCCCAAGTCAAGATCAATTCTTTGAAAAGCTACCTCAAAGAATATTCCGAAGTTCTGTCCTCATGTTTACCTCGCGGTGTACTGTTTGGAATCAGATTCCAGTCATGGAGCTTCAATTGTCCTAAATTCTTGCTCAGCTTGTACGAATACTTGAGATCCAAGGGCATCTCCTTCAAGAAAGAAAAATTGGACCACATTTCGAATGCCTTTAACCAGAAGACCGGTGTTGTCTTCAACTGCACTGGACTTGGAGCCAAAGATCTTGGTGGTGTGCTTGACTCCAACGTTTACCCCACCAGAGGACAAGTCTTGGTAGTAAAGGCACCACACATCACCGAAAACGTCATGAGATGGGGCGATGATTATGCCACATACATTATCAAGAGGCCCTCGTCACATGACCAATTAATCTTAGGTGGGTTCATGCAGAAAGACGACTGGACTGCTGATACTTTTAGGTCTCAGAACTTGGATATTTTAGAACGCACAACCGCTCTTTATCCGAAAATTCTTCAGGATAATCCCCAGGGTTCACGGATAGAAGATCTAGAAATTCTTCGCTCAGTCGCAGGACTAAGACCCAGCAGACATGGTGGTGTTAGGATCGAAAGACAAATCCTCGATCGTGGTCGAAAGTTGATTCACAATTATGGCGCAAGTGGATATGGATACCAAGCAGGATTAGGGATGGCTCGAAAGGCTGTCATTTTGGCAACTCAAGAAGTATCAAAGTTGTAATATTAGTGTCCAAGCACATGAAAATAATGGCCCGGAAACATGATACGCAAGTGGACAAGGTATCGTAGAAACGGCAGTCAAGAGTTAGGTTATAGCGGGACTAGGTCATGGAACTGTCAGTGCAACACAAAGTCCAATAATAAACACGACCGGATTAACATAAAAATAACATTGCCACATGCAGAAATGGTTATTGTGAATCTTTAGATTGGCCGACCATCAAACCTTTCTCTTCCTCTGCATCCACGTCGACTCCGTAGTCACCTAAACCTTCACCCATGTCGTTTACCCACTCGTTTCTAGACAAATTACTTCGTGGATCTAAATGCTTTTTGATCACAGATATGTTCCCGATTTTGCGTAATTCCTCGTCAGTCAACTTTCTTGGGGCAAATTCAACATTTCCTCCATCGGGAGGCCAAGGGAGGTTCAACTGTTCATCATCGTCGTTTTGAGGGAAGTGAACTCCATCACCCAAGGCATTTCCCCATGGAAGAAGCCACGTCCAAGGCTGACCTAGAGAATTCTTTAAGTTTTGGTAAATACCCGTGTCGTAAGGGAAGACCAAGTCATCAGGGGTGAAATTCTGAGGAACGATTGATTCATATTGTCCGCTCTCTAGACCTCTCATTTCGATAGATTCATCTTTTGTGTTGTGAATTTGTGTGGTATCCTCTTGGGCAGCTTCATACTGAGAAGCTTCATACTGGGCAGCCGAGATATTCCAAGAGGTAAGTTCAGGCATCTCCCTGTTGTGGATCATGCGGTAATTGTTTCTGATTTTCAACCAAAGTCTTTCTGTATGGAACTGAGATTCTATCCGTTCAAACTCCCAGATCTCGATCTGAGTTTTGCCACTTGCAAGGTGTAATACACATCTGATGAACAATATAAGCACAGCAAAGAAAACAAAAGCATCCAAAGGGGTCAAAAGGATCACAGCAGTGAGTTCGGATTTCCGGATCAAATAAGCGGGCAAATGCATATCATTGTAGAATGCAACCACACGTTTCAAAAGTTCCCATAAAGTTAGTCCGGTGGTGAAAATAATCCAAGCTAAGAACCTCATGAAGTGAGGCATATTGCCGTGGCCTACACAATTGTTTGTCCACGGGCAATGGTGGTCCATCTGAAGCACACATACATTGCATTTCCGACAATGATGAGCTCTTTCTGGTTTATAGTTCTTACATTTAGTACACCATTTTTTCCAGTGAGAAGGTGGGGGCTTATATGACTTTGGCGCTGTCCCTGGCAGTTTCAAGATCGCCATGAGATACGATAGCCACACCATCGTCACATAAGTCTCATAGCGGAACTGTGCCTCTTTGCTCATGTGGTGACAGAAGATAAAAAAGTGTGCACCATAACCTATGCTACCAATCAAGACACATGGAATCTATATGTTAGTCTCGGGTTGTTGGAATGGTAATGCTTTAGTTTACTTTTTTTTTTTGTTATTGTTAGCTTTTTAGTAGTGAAAAGAATGAATGAACGTACTATTATGCCGATCCAAGGCCAGTGGAATTCCCACATTTATAGCTAGAGTAGTATAGAGGGAGACGAAAAGCTGGGGGTTCATGCTGATGTATGGACGCGCACGAGTCTTCCTTAGACAGAAGGTAAAGCGGACTATAGCCAGGATATGGGCCAGGATATTGGCCAGTGGTGTTTTAGGTTATGTTCAATTTTTTTTTTTTTTTATTTTTTTTGGATTTTCTGGTGCTTGCTCTAAATATTTTTTGTTCTGTTGAAATTTCGGGCTATAATTAAAATATTCGGGAATTGGAAAATACTTGAATCCATGAGGCACAAGGAATTCGATTGTGCTACAACAATCCATCGACATCTTTGAGTATACTCTGACACTGACAGACCTACAGGCTACAGCTGAATATATGAATACAAAAAGCAACAACACCATTCAGTAGTTAGGTTTATTTGAAAAGCTTCTTCCAATTAAGTCAATTTCTAATTCGACCAATTTCACTGAAATGTATAAAGACTTTGAAGAAAACAACCAAGCTTTCTTAAAATACACCTACATCGATGGGAATTCTACACCTCCAGTGAGGCGGACCCGTACTCAGACGACCGTCTGGACTGTCGCAGACCCAGGAATTTAATTTATATAGAAGAAAAATGAATTGAAGGCCAAAATTATCCCAAATAAAGAGAACAAGAAGAAATAAATTTTTTCAGCCCCTCCCACTTATTCGAAAACAAAATACACAAAAACAAAATACACAAAATACACAACACTAATCAGTTGGTGACACTTGGACAAATGCTACACACCGTTTTTCCTCATCATAGTGGCCCTGACCTCCAGTCTGACTGCCCATCACGTGACCGCACTCACTAAAGTGGCGATTTGGTGGCCGTAGGTTCTTAGCACTTACCTACAAACTCTATATTCTAACATAAAATGGTATGAGCCTCTCTACTACGAAAATTTTTAATCGGAATTATTCGTTCATATTACTAACTTCCACAGACTTCCATCGGCACGGGCTATGACTTATCAAATAGTGTTTTCTCTCCAGGTATGTATTCTCAACAGCGAGCTCTCCACACTAGGTATATACTAACATTTCAGATGGCAGAAACTTCCAGGTGGAGTACGCCATGAAGGCAGTGGAAAATGGAGGTACCTCTATTGGAATCAAGGCCAAGGACGGCATTGTGCTTGCCGTGGAAAAAATCGTCAACTCCAAATTGTTGGTGCCCGGTAAAAATAAGAGAATCCAGACCATCGATAGACACATTGGGGTTGCGTATTCCGGATTGTTGCCAGACGGGCGCCATTTTGTTAACCGTGGCCGTGATGAGGCCCAGTCATATGCTAGTATCTATAAAACACCAGTCAGCTTGCCTCATTTGATGGACAGATTGGGGCTTTACGTTCAGAATTACACTTGTTATAACTCGGTGCGCCCGTTTGGCGTGGTATCCATTGTTGGGGGTGTGGATGAAAATGGGCCCCATTTATACATGATTGAACCAAGTGGAGCATTCTGGGGCTACTCCGGAGCAGCATCTGGAAAGGGTAGACAAACTGCCAAGTCGGAGTTAGAGAAGTTGGATTTCGAACAGTTGACCGTCAGAGACGCTGTGAAGCATGCTGCCAGAATCATTCATCAAGCTCACGAAGATAACAAAGATAAAGACTACGAGTTGGAAATCTCGTGGTGTTCTACAGAGGAGACTGGAGGCAAGCACCAATCTGTACCTGAAGATTTATTACAAGAGGCCATCAAGCTTGCTCAAGAAGACGATGACGAGGAAGAAGAAGACGAAGATACCGAGATGGCTAGCTAGGATCAGTGATTCTGGACGTGGTGTAAGTAATTGATTGGCCCTGGCTTAGTGTAGAACACAAATAAATGACAAATAAAACGAGTCAAGAGAACACGAGAATCATCATCAAGAAGAAACATTTGCGCAACAGGAAGAAAAGCGAAAATCAAGGGGAATAGAGAACCAAAAATGAAAAGGAAAAGGGAACCAAAAACCAAGTTCTCAAACTTTGTTTTGTCCTGGGCTTTTCATTGAATTCTTAACTCAAAGTGCGACACGTAATTCGCCAGTTTGGAGGCCCCAACCACGCACGTTATGGAAAAAATAAGAGTTTCCAAAACTCACATATTGAAGCAAAAACTCACCTGATCGGTTCCTTTAAATAATTTTCTTATTACTTCTCTGTATCATCTTGTTTATATTTTAAAGATTATCACTACAAGTTTGTCTTTGTCTCTTTTTCTTAATTAATCACTAGCCTTGCCCGGTTGGTGATCACTTGTCTAATCGCACCTAACAAACACGCTCAGTATGGCAGTATTTTTTTTTTTTCTCTTTATTTTTTGGACTACACCGTCTCACTGTTTGGCCAAACAAATTAATTACAGCGAGCATAGAAGTTGTAGCTTTGTTTCAAAATAACTACACTCCTTGCACTTGTGACAAAAATAGAGCAGAAGTTTCGGATAAGAAGAAAATAATTTTTGGTTATTATAAAACAAATACAAAAAGAAAAGAGTCACATCAAAACAATCCTTGGAATTTCCCCTGTAATCACTGCTCTTCCAACCCTCATGCGATGCTGTATTCTCTAGGAGGTAGTCCAAATTCCACACTGAATTACATTCTCAATGTGCCGCTTACAAAAGCTGTGCTGCGCGAGCAACAGAACTACTTAGATTATACTGCTGACTCGAGCCTGTTCATCAGCCACCCTAATGAAGGCTCAAGACTCCAACAATGGGAAAATGTTGCAGAAAACACACCACCAGAACATTCAGACGCGTCAGAACCCGGTCTGGATGGTACCAAGTCTCATGCCAAGTCGGCTGATCACAGCTTACTTCCATTGCCTGTTGAATCTAGCACTTCGTGTGAAATTGACGATGGTTCTGAGTTGCCTGAGTTAGATGGGTTTTCGAGATTGAGTCTTGGACCACATGAAGCAGATCTGAAACCCGCAGAGATCAACACAACTGGCATGAGTATACTTCTGAAGAGAGAAAAAGAAATCGATCTGAAGGTAGAGAGCAAAACAGAACTGCAGAACGAGAGCGAAACACAGCTGAAACAAGCGGATGGATATGAAACAGATCTGAGACAAGCGGATGGATATGAAACAGACCTAAAGCACTCGGCTCTTTTCCCACCAGACATTTCAGCTTCTGAATCTCATGGCACTGTGTTCCAGGCCTCAAAGACCCGATCACAGCCTTCCACATACCAGAATTCACTGTTTGAAACACGCCTGAAGGTATCGAGGATATCTCTGCAAGAGTCGCTCCGTAGCCCGTCTCCCCAATCGGAAAGTGATTCGGAATTCCAGAGCTCTTCTTTTCTCAATGACACAAAGGCCCAGTTCGATTTGGATATCAACATCGACGAGTATCAGGTAAACACAAATCAGCGCCAGGGATCCTCTCCGTGGCGCAATTTTCGTACCGCGAGCCCCAACCCGCTACATCACCGCCAAACAAGCCTCTTGTCCGGGAGAAACTTCTCCGATCCAAGCACTGTGGGAATAGCTTCTAACGAAAAAATCGAGGATCTCTCCAAACAACTCACTAACTGTAAAATCCAACTCAAACTTTACGAGAAGTTCCTCCAGGACTTGATTGACGGGCAGTCCGTCAACACGGATGAAATCACATCGTTTCACCTGAACCTTGACCACAAATCAGATCCTGCAAAGTACCTGGAAAAATCAAACCCAACCAAGTACTCGAACCGCCAGGTTTCTACCATAATCGAAGAACCTGCTCCAGAAAAAGAGCTGCTAGAAATGTCTGCTTTGTTAGAAGACTTGTACACAAGTTTAGAGGAGTACCAAAGCAAGTGGCGGGATGCAGATACCAAGGTTACAGTTTTGAATTCGTCTATCCTCAGCTTTACGAAGGGGCTTTATCCTTTGCTTGAAAAACTAGGGGTAAACACGCGTGATATTGAAGAAAATACAACAACAAAGAGTCCTGAAGCGTATCTTGAACAACTCTTGCAATTGCTCCACAGCTCACAGTTAAGCAAAGACTCCCCCAGAGCAACTCCTTCCTTACTGGCACATGGGTCACCTAGAACCGGACTCGCAGGTAAAGACTTTCGCGGATTTTCCCCGAACAGATTCACAATGCAACAGCACATTCATGAAGAGCCGGAATTCGGTAGTATGACCTCAACACCCCGCCGATCTAAAAGAAACTCTATTGTCGGAGATACAATTGACAACAAGTTACAAGAATACCAGGCAATGATAGATCGGTTGCAAAAAGAAGTGAATGAACTCAAAGACCAAAGTCGAGCAGGCTCTGTATCCGATTTAAGCGACCATACATTTTATTCACATGGGCCTCGCGACAGAGAAAAGTACTTGCTTTTACAAAAAGATTATGAAAACTTGCAAGGAGCACATCATGATCTTATTGATGAACATCATAGGTTCAAGAACTCCCTGGAACGGGCTATCGCCTCTCTAAAAAGCCAATCAGAAAACCTTCAAAAGGACAATTTCACCTTACAGTCTCAGTTAACCGCGGCTGCAAGTATACAACGAGATTTGGAGGTTTCCATTGAAAAGCAACGAGTTCTCACCACCGAAAAAATCAAACTTTCATATCAAGTGGAGTCGCTCCACCAGGATAAAGCAAGTATGCAAAAGAATATAGAAAGACTCACCGAGAAGTTGGCCAAAGTCTCAGAAAAGAATACTCCCAGTTTTGAGGCTCTACGCAAAAATGTCAATGTTGCGTCAGACCTCGTCGATCGATTATTCGGGATGGATATTGGAGAATTCGAGAAAATTTTGAAATCTTTCAACAAGATTGCCGACGATGACTCACTTGAAGATCCAAGAAAAAAAATTGAATTTATGGTATCTCTCAAGGATACACGTCTCTTGGATCAACAAGCGAATGTAATTCTGTCGGTAGAAGAGTCTCATAAATCCGTACTAAGCTTCTTCTCTCGTGCAGTGGAAGTGATTGTGAATGATCACATTCGTCTTCTTTTGAAAGATGGCGAGCAAAAGAGTAGTCATGATATGTATGTTGAGGGACTCAAAAGGCAGATCAAGGAGTTGGAGGAACGCACGAAGCAAATGAGCGAACGTCCGGATAAAGAAATCGTCATGCCTTCGCCGCGACTGAAACTACGTATCGAGGAACTTACAAATCGCTGGAAGGCCGAACGAGAGGCTAGGGTTCTTGAAAACAGACAAGCGAAGAAACGCTTGCAAGAGTTAGAAAAAGAAAACCGGTTGAGTGGATGATGAACCATGTCTAATTTGCAGTCGCGGCTCAGACTCCAAGATACGATAGGGTGCAACGCGTAACGAACCTGTAGCGCGGCGAGAGTTCAGTGTTTACTCAATCCTCTACAACGCTTCTCGTTTAAAAAAAAAAAAAATGAAAAGAATGAAAGTCAAACTGAAAAGAAGAGAATTTGGTGGGAAATTAGAACCTAAAAATATTATGGCAAATACGAGGATACATGAAAACATATGAAAGAAGAAGATTTAAAAAAAATGCAAAAAAAACCCCCCATTGCACAAGATTGGCTCATGGATATACCAGTGCTGCTCATAGAATTTCAGCCCATTGAAAAGCGGTGTTGCACCCGTGCACCACAAAACATGAGGCACGAAAGAAAAAAACGAAAAATTTTCCGGTCCACCAGGAGTGTTACCCAAAAACTATTATTTCCTTGATCATGCCAGAACCTAGTTACGAGGATCTCGAGAAGGAAATCTCATTGGATGACATTGATTTTTCCGATTTGGAGGAGAGATATGCCGTCGATGCCGATATCGGCTTAGAAAACTACGTGGTTGTGGATGGCGCCCCAAAGGCCCCAGCCTCTAAGGCACCTTTGTTGGAAAAGGTGTTGAAGAAGTTTTTGTCGAAGGCCGGTGAGGTGCTTGAAGGCGAGGCTGGCATCTACCTTCCTGTGGAAAACAACATGACCAAGGGCTACCTCTTCGTCCAGTACAAGACCGCTGAAATGGCAGCCGCTGCAGTATCGCAGTTGAACGGTAAGCCTTTGGACGCTAAGCACAGATTGTATGTTAATAAGCTCTCTGATATCGAGAAATACTGTGCCGAGGGAAGTGTTCCATCAACTTTCGTCGAGCCCACCATTCCTCCAATGCAATCTTTCGGTTACTTGAAGTCGTGGTTACAAGACGAGGCTGGCCGTGACCAGATTGCCTTGCACTATTCGGAAACTGTTGGTGTGTTTTGGAACAACAAGAACAACGACCCTAAGCCAGTATTCGAGCCCAGGAAGGGCTTCACTTCGAAATACGCCAAATTCTCTCCAAAGGGATCATACATGTTCTCCATCCACCCTCAAGGTATCCAATCATGGGGTGGCGAAAACTTTGAGCGTATCAGCAAGTTCGTTCACCCACAGGTGCGTTTAATCGACTTCTCTCCTAGTGAAAAATATATGGTGACTTTGTCCCCTGCCCCAATCACGCCGCCAGACAACGCTGCTGACGCCAAGGAGTTCCCTTTTGGTCCAGAGTCTGAAGGCCACAAGTTGGTTATTTGGGACTTAGGTACTGGTGAACCCGTGAGAACTTTCGCTTTGCCTCCACACTTGGAAGGCCAAAAGGACATGCCATGGCCACTTGTCAAGTGGTCTTTCGATGACAAGTACTGCTGTCGTCAAGGACCTGATGCCTTAGCTATCTACGAGACTCCATCCTTCCAATTGTTGGACAAGAAGTTGGTTAAGATTGACGGTGTCGTGGACTTCGAATGGGCCCCAGCTGGTGTTAAGCTTGCAGGTTCAAGAGCCGAAGCAGGTGACCACGTTTTGTCCTACTGGACTCCAGAAACCACTAACCAGACCGCGAGAGTTGCTTTGATGCAAATTCCTTCGAGACAAGTCATCAGAACCGTCAACATCTTCCAGGTCAGTGATTGTAAGATGCAGTGGAAGCCAGATGGTGGTATGTTGTGTGTGAAGGTTGACCGTCACACCAAATCGGGTAAGACTTTCTTCTCTAACTTGGAGTTCTTCAAGACTACTGAAAGAGATATTCCTGTTGAAAAGTTGGAGTTGGAGGATGTCTGTGTGAATTTCGCCTGGGAACCAACTTCTGACCGTTTCGTTATCATCAGTAGATTAGATGATGGTAATGACAACCCAGCCATTCCAAAGAATGACATCACTTTCTACAGCCAAGAGATTACCAGTAAGGGTAAGGCCAATAAGTTTAAGGTGTTAAGCAAAGTGGAAAAGAAGCACACTAACACGCTTTACTGGTCGCCAAATGGTAGATACATTGTCACTGCCACTATCGCAAAGTCCACTGGTGAGTTGGAATTCTGGGACACCCTTTTCGAGGACGACAAGACGCCAAAGAAGACTGAAGTCAAGTTGTTGAAATCGGAAAGATTTGCCGGAATGACAAACATCTCTTGGGATCCTTCTGGAAGATTCGTTGCTGCGTGGTCTTCTCAATGGGTCCACGCCATTGAAAACGGATACAAGTTATTCGAGTTTACCGGTAACATGTTGAGAGATGAATCCATGGACCAATTCAAGGAATTCATCTGGAGACCAAGACCACCTACGTTGCTTACTGCCGCCGATGTGAAGAAGGTGAAGAAGAGCTTCCGTGAATACAGCGCTCAATTTGATGAGATTGATGCTATGGAGGCAGACGCTGCTACCAGAGAAGCTATCTTGTTACGTCGTAAGTTGTTGGAAGAATGGAGATCTTACAGATCTAGATTCGACCATGAGAAGACCGAGGATCGTAATGTTGAGGCAGAGGTTGTTGAGGAGATTAAGGAAGAAATCATCGAAGAGAAGGAGGAGATTGTTGAATAAGATTACCGATGAATGCGGGAACTGGACATATACAATAATGATAAATTCAAAGATTCTGGTGTAGGTACTCAGCAAGAAATACACGTGCTAGTTCACAGGTTATATTGACCAAGATATTTCTTTTGATCTTTTTTTTCTTGGAGATGTCTATTCATTTTTCTATTTACAATTTTCTACTTAGTTGCGGAGAACTTTGTTGGGTATCCCAAAATCAGACTCCCTTGGTACGCAACTGAAGGCCGTGCCATTTGGCGATTTCGTCTTTCAACACCTCGTTCACTAGACGGTGTTGCTTGATCATCGGTATGCCTTTGAATTGCTCACTCTCCACCAAAATCGCAAACATTGAGCCGCAGCCACCGCTGACATCTCTCACGTCCAATTTTTTAGGGGCAAATCTCTCATGCAAAATGTCATAGATCTTCTGTTCGTAGGCTTCCATGGGAGGGGACGACAAAAGCCTGCGTGAGAATAGGGCCGTACGCGATAGGGTAGAAACGGATTTGTTTAAAGACGAAAACATCTAGACTCGATTGCTAACTTCTATGTTTGTGTCTGTGATGAGTATTGATTCTTGGCGTAAGTGATGAAGAATATAGTTACTAATGGTAGTGCATCGTGGTGTGTATGGCGGATGATGCCCGTGAGTGCGCGAGGTTGATGATGGAAAAATTGAAACGATAAGACATCATGGCAGATTTCGTGGAAGATATGGTGCCAGATATCGCGCCAGATAACGGTATATGTTTCGAGATATCTAGTTGTTGAAAAGTTTTCAAATATCGTATAAATGCTTTTAGTTTTATACCGAAGATTTTGCATATGTCTTCACTAGACTAGATTAAAGTGAATCATCTTCGCCTCGCACGCTGGCTAAATACGGTCGTGCACATACCGTTTTGGACAAGCAATGGGCTTGGAGATATAAAGCCAATGAATGGTCAGTATCGAATTAGTAGGGTATGAATTGGTGTGATACGAACGATATTTGTTTTCTTTTGGTTATTTTGGCATTTCCTTATAATAATTTGGAAAAGACAACAAAATTGGAGAAACGAAACACTAAAAAAAAAAAAAAAAACGAACTAATCATCTATACCACTCACAACGAAAACACGCGGTCTGGGAACCCAGCAGGAAGGTTCCAGCATTAAATTATTGACCACCTGTCTCAACATAACCCTCATCACTAAAAGATAAGAAGAACGTAAATAATGCAATCATGAATTAAAAAAACAAAAATATGATCGAAAACAACAAGAACCCGTCATTTTTGCTCGGCACGACTCTCCCTCTTATAATTTCTCGCCTCTTTTTGAACACCGCACTGAGGCCGTTCCACTGGGGCCGTTTCACTGAGACTCAACATGGACGCGGTTCCATCGAAGGCGTAGTACTATTCTCATATGACTTTTTTTATGGTGTAAAAAGCACTAGAGGCACATTTTAAACTAAGTTTCAAATTATTTTTCGACAAGTTTGAAAGAAAACACTTCATACTTCAAAAAAGACCCCACTTTTTCTCTGATTTTACTACAACCAAGTCATGGCGTTTTCCCTCCACCCACAACACCTGTTCGCGCATGCACGCAAGCATCTATGATTCTGCTGAGTTGGTGGCATGCACATTGCACATTGCACACCATTTGACTACGACCCCGGACTCATAAAAACACAAAGTAACTGGTCTCTGAAAGGTCGATATACACTGAAAACCACACTTTGTCCCAGTCCTTTTAAGTCACTTGTGTCACTTGTGTCACTTGTGTCATTTGTGTCATTTGTTCCATCGTCGCTCCCTCTGTTTTCATGCCGCTTCGCATAGTGGTGTGTGGAGATGAAGCCGTGGGCAAATCTAGCCTTATCGCCACGCTCGTCAAAGATGAATTTGTCCCAAAGATCCAAGGAAAATTGACCCCTGTGAGTATCGCCAGAGACGATTATGCCGTTCTAGAAAACCGCGATGCCGATGTTGAACCCGATATCGAGAAGCCTGTATTGCGATCTGTTTCCCAGTACATTCCAGACTCAACTATGGTGATTGACACAGTTGCGTCGGATCATGCTGCGCTTAATAAGGAATTGAAACAAGCAGACGTCATATTGTTGATTTACTCCGATCATTATACGTATGAGCGGGTGTCGCTCTTCTGGATGCCGATGTTCCGCGCCCTGGGAGTCAACCTACCCATAGTAGTTTGTGCAAATAAGTGTGATCTTGTGGCTAAGGTTTCTGATAAGTCAAGCGCAAGTTTCAAGGAGCAAAACAACGAGGAATTTGTCCCATTAATTAACGAATTCAAAGAAATCGAGGCATGTTTGCGGTGCAGTGCCAAACTGAAGATCAATGTGGTGGAGGCTTTTTATCTCTGCCAACGTGCAGTAACCCACCCCATATCGCCCATCTTTGATTCAAAAGAAGGGAGTCTCAAACCTGCCGCTGTCAAAGCGTTACAGCGGGTATTTTTTCTATGCGATGCGGATCTCGATGGTTATCTCAACTTCAAGGAATTTTCCGATCTTCACTTGAGGTGTTTTGGGACGCCTGCTTCTCAAAGCCACTACGATGATATCTTACAGACTGTGAATTCAATCATTCTTCCTGAAAGCAATGACTACGGTGCAATCCAGGGTATCTCCGAGAACGCATTTATTATTCTCAACAAATTATACGCTGAAAGAGGTCGCCACGAAACCATCTGGGGAATCCTACGGGCCTTCCACTACACGAACTCACTTTCACTCAATGATAGGTTCTTATACCCCAAGGTGGAGGTGAACGGCAACTCTAGTGTGGAGCTTAGTCCCACAGGATACCGTTTTTTGGTCGACCTATTCTTGAAGTTCGATAAGGACAACGATGGTGGGCTCAGTGACGAGGAAATGACCAACTTATTTCTTCCCACGCCTGGCGTGCCTAAATTATGGAAAGAAACAACTTTCCCCACGTCCATTGTTTGTAACGAGGAGGGCTATGTTTCACTACAGGGCTGGCTCGCACAGTGGAACCTCACGACGTTTTTGGACCATAAAACGACGCTTGAGTACTTGGCTTACCTCGGCTTCGACGAAGGCAACTCGGTTAAAGCAATCAAGGTCACAAAACCACGAAAGCACCGCCAGAAACAAGGTAAGCAATATCGAGGCGCCGTAAATGACCGAAATGTGTTTAACTGTTTTATTCTTGGTGCTCCCAAGTCTGGGAAGACGTCTCTCCTCGAACTGTTCATCCGTGGTTCTTATAGTGAGGTTTACCTGCCCACGATTAAGCCAAAGCTAGCAGTTAAGGACATTGAGCTTCGTGGAGGAAAACAGTGCTATTTGATTTTGGAAGAATTGGGTGAACTAGAACCTGCGATTCTCGAGAACCAAAAACGTCTAGACCAGTGCGATGTGATTTGTTATACTTACGACTCTTCCGACCCTGAACTGTTCCAGTACATTTTGAACCTCCGCCAGAAACACTCGAAAATTCTTAACGACATTCCCTCTGTTTTTGCTGCACTAAAGGCTGATTTGGACAAGCAACAACAGAGGTCTGACGTGCAACCAGAGAACTACATCCGTGATTTGTTCTTGGGGTCCCCATTGCATATCTCAAGCTCTTGGCCCATGTCCATTCATGAGCTTTTCATCCAATTAGTGGATGCTGCAAAAATGCCAAGCACTGCCACCCCTGGACTAGATCCACATCCAGATACTGCTGACTTGGAAAATATCAAGCGGCTTTTAGTCGCGGGAGGAGCTATTACTGTGATGACCATAGTCTCGGTGTGGATTTTTCGCAGTGCCCAGAGGCTGGGCAGGGCCTAATTCTCTTTGCAAGAAACCAAGTTCCTTCAATACCGTGAAGGAGCCTAAAGGGGACAACCACCAAAGCCATTCAACAGGTAAAAATAAAGACATTCCTTTTTTGTGATATTCAGGCGTGCGCAGGCCCAGGAAGTCGATTTGAGTATTTGGGTGGCCCATGCATCCGAACTTTAACTTCAATGCAAGCAACCATGGACATTTCAAAAGGAAATCCTGGCTATGATGGCCATTTCTGACTCGAAGGGGTTCATACATGACTTAAAACTATTCTTACAAGAATTCTCTAGGTTGCATTACTTTCTGTGCGATGATAACCTTAGACTTTTACGAGAAACGGTGCTTCATGTGAACACCCAGTAGCTGCAATTCGCAGTCATTGCGGTGCCCCGGTCTCAGAGTCTGCGACAGGAAATTCTTCTACGCTTTAGACTATGACGTACATCCTATAATACTTCACAAAATCACCTGGAACATCCAAAAACTCAGAAACACGGTGCATGAAGCACATGGGAGATATAGGGGAACGGAAAAAAATTATCCAACAATAAACCAAAACGCGACAGCCCCAGAAACTCCAGACTTGCAAAAGTGGACCAACGTTACATCCGTACATCCTTCATTGCGCCAGCTTTTTTTTTTCTTTTTCGCCTTACTTACACTCGTGATGCGCATCTCTGGTCTCTGCTCATCACTACTTCACTTTAAGAGATGTCTGAAAAAGAATTTAAACCAGTTACCGTGAACAAACCAATCCCAAATCTTTTCGACTTGGGAAACTTGGCTACTTTTGATCCAAACCCTTTGGATAATGCTAAGTTGAATGACCCCGAGCAAAAAGAAGAATATTTGGCCTCTGTCACCAGAGACAACCTTCAACTTCTAATCAACCAGATTTTATCCTTGCCTATCAAGACCACCACTGACACTCATGGATCTTCCACAGGACAAGACTCTACGATGACCCTTATACAGCTTCCCGAGCCAGCCACCGCGTTGCCTAGAGAAAAGTCCATTCCTAAAGACAAGCCAAAGACCAAGTGGGAGAAGTTTGCCGAAATCAAGGGTATCAAGGCCAAGGCTAAGGACGGAAAGTTGGTCTACGACGAGGCTACTGGTGAGTGGGTTCCTAAGTGGGGCTACAAAGGTAAAAACAAGGCTCTTGATGACCAATGGTTGGTTGAGATTGATGACCAGGTTAAGGGTACCCCCGATGAATTGATTGACCCTAGAACGTTGAAGCGTGCTGAGAGAAAGAAGTTGGTCAAGAAGAACGAGTTACAGCACAAGCGTAACGTGAAGAATCTGCAAGTCTAATACGTTTCATGCTGAGCAATGGTTGGGCGAACGAGCCCAAAAATTAAGTAACACTAAAATTTGGGGAAGAAGAACATCCCTAAAATCATAGAAACCACAGAAACATAAGAGGGTATAGGTGCTGTGACATGTGCAACTTTGCATCCTTCGATTCGTCTTTGCATCGCCATCTTTGCACCTTTACATCTTTGCATGTTTTCATTTTTCAGGCGTGTATCTTTGCATCCCTGTTTTAAGTCTAATGACACTGCAACAGAGTCAATGACACTGCGACGGTGGAGACCTGCACGTCAGATCTTATAAACCAACATCATAGACGTGTGTATATGGAGAAAATATATAAACCAAAAGGATAATAGTTCCTTATAGTGCTTGTCTTTTGAAGAGACTGTTTTGTCATCTTTGTTGAAGTGTTGAGGATCATTTTTATAGAGATGGCTACAGTACGGCTTCACTGCTGCTTAGCCATGTGTGATTGCGGATTATATGACGACACTTATACTTTAATTCAAGTACGTTTTTCATTTTCGCTTCAACAAAAATTATGGTTGTAGTTTAACAGTAACCATGTGAAGCATATTTCCTACAGTAAGGGGAGGAATTGGGCCTATATCCATAGACAGTGTGGACAATGAGGACACAAAAAAAACAATTTCGACATTGCTTGTTGGCACTTGTCAAGGTCATTTCTATTTCTATTTCAATGTGCACCACTGTTAGACACAAGAACACTGAAATATTCCAAATCACTCGTTTTAATTTCCCTTGAAACCGAAACAAGCTGATTTTAAGATTGCCAAATTTGAACCCCGATTGCTGCTCATGAATGATGTAATCGCAGTGAATTTTGCAATCTGCGAACAGAAAATTTGACGGTGTACCCAATTCCAATTGAGACACCAAAAGTTAAATAAGAAAGAAGTCTTTGTAAACTTTGCATCCTACAAAACACAAACATGCCACTGATTTTTTTTTTTATTATTATATCTTCCTCAGCCGCAGTGGTGGTTATTTTGAGGACGACTTTGTGTCAAGCCTTCACTATGGAGTGCCATTATATTGGGGCCCTCTCTTGAAGGCCGCGACACATTATGGCTGGGGCGGTTTTTCGCCAGGCCAGAAATCCAAGGTATACCCTGCTCATAGTGATATAGTGGTGCCTAAGCGAATACACCCCCAAAATGACACAGGCCTACAACCCGTCAGAATATCAAGCCATGATCGATGTATGTTTGCAATTGACAAAATAATCGTGTCAGGGGCGGACCTGAAAATTTCAACCTTGGGTACTAACAATGCAGGCCATTTTGAGTGTGGCAGATCTAGACAAAATCTCCGTCAAACGAATCAGAAATGCCATCCAGGAGCTTTTCAATGTGGACCTACTTCAGCATAAGGTATGTAACAAGGATACGTGGCTTACTTTCAGGTATTGCGTGGTTCTGTTGACCTTTTAAACATCTTCATCTTCTCATGATAATGTGTACTAACCTCCACAGGAAGAAATGAACGATTTCATCTTAAAAAGATACTACAAGCTCGTGGATGACAAGACAACCCTGGAGAAGGAAACACCCGAACCCAGTCGCCATGATACTGAAAAAGAAGACCATCTCATGGCCCTACGTCTTCAGAAAGAAGAAGGTAAAAGACACACAACACGGCGGGGAACTCCGGCTGCTACCAAGGTTGTGAAGCCCCGGACGAAGACCACCAGAACAGCACCCAAAAATGCATTCAATGCCGATCTTGTTCTCTCCCCGCAGCTCCAGGATGTTGTAGGGAGTCTCCGTATGAGCCGACCGCAAGTGGTTAAACAAATGTGGGTCTATATCAGGGCACACGAGCTCCAGAATGCCAGCGATAAGAGGAAGATCGACTGTGACGATAAACTTAAGTTGTTGTTTAAAAAGAACTCTGTGACAATGTTTGAAATGAACAAGCTTTTGAGTAAACACTTGTTCAAGGAAGATGAACTAACTGCTAATTCCAAAAGTAGCATTGCGGCGGCCGAAGAAACCACTCTGATTGAGCCAAGCACTGAGCCCGACACGAAAGCTGATCCCCTGGTCAACGGTGAATCTTCTTCTCGCTCTGATGTGAAGGCAGAAGACCAAGAAATGGATGAATTCGGTCCTATCAGTGATGTGGATGATTAATTAAGACTAAATCCCGCTAAAGCAGTTTGAACCTTTGTTTTCCACTCACCCGGTCTCGATTTTATGGAATTCTTTAAAGTAGAGATTCACGTGACCGTTCCTTTGAAGTGTGTCGCCTTTTCTTTCGTCTAAGGTGTTAATCTTTCCATATGATTAGAGATATGGTCTAGCATACATGGGTTGCGCTCATTGAATTCACATCTGCTGAAATGCATGCCTCTGCTGCCCTCCCTGGTTTCTCCTGTCGCTAAACTTAAAAGTCGATGGTGCTCTTCGAATGTTCTCCACATTCAAGGGATCGTCCTCCGGTATTGCTATAATAGACAACTATAGAAGAGTTTTACAAGACCCCTTTATTTCACTCAAGCGGTTTTAGGATTGTCCCAAGTTAAGATATAAACGAAGCTGCAACGGGGCAAATGATCATGAAACAGTAGCTGTGGCTGAAGTATAATCTAGAAGTTAGATGCGTATCTCAGCTGGGAATGCACTATTATACCAAGCACTCAAGCACACTAGTTACAACTAATGGTGCGATACTTAGATGTATTGGCCACCTCTCCTTTATGGCAATATTATTTAATTTAGAAGCTTAAACGAAAGAAAGAAAAAAAAAAAAAAAAAAAAAAAAACTAAAGCTTCAGAAATTTATTATAATTGCTGTAATGCAAAATGTAGCAGCAACGCGCATCGTGTTCTCACTATAGCGTATAGCCGTTCCAAGAAAGCAACACACTTCAAGGCCGGAACCTCGCCAATGTTCATCTATGCCAATAATATCCCATGACTAGAACTTCCACCCCAAAAGAGAAGAATATTGATATATGATATTCATTAGAATACCAAAATAAATCAATGTGAATTTGTCTCCGATTATGAATATGAAAATATAAACAGAACAGGTACCTGGACCTACTCCCGGTGTGAACACTCAAATTGCAAGATAGGGTGTGATTAGTGCCACACACTCCACATACCTGACTCGATCAGTGATGGGAACCAACAAAGATCATACTTAAAAAGCCCTGGAGTCCCTTTGACTCGCTCCAAGATCTTCTCCCAACATTTGCTAGAAAAATATACGCGATAAACTTTCAAACTCAAGTTTCTGAAAAAAAAAAAATTAATATTATAATAAATCCCTAGAAGCTACTTCCAGAAATCTCGTAGAAAACCTTCAAAAAGGTGTTCGCAGTTCCAGAAAAAAGGACCCAATGCGGAATGCCAGGCGCGTCGTCGGCAGCTCGAGACTTGGTCCCAGCAACTATAACTCGACAATTTGCCCACGTATCATTCCAAGAAATTGACGGCAAAAAAATCATTCATAAGACTAAATAATACCTAAGAAAAATATATAGATACATCTCCCAGAGAATTTCTTTTTCTTTTCGAGGCACTTCGCCCGCCTCTTAAATATCTTGATATTGTATTTCTTTTTTCTCTTGTTGTTTTTATTCCTCCTCACACTGGTTTGCATCCCTGGCCTGTGTTGCTACTCTCGCTAGCGAGATCTATGCACTTCACCACTCACGCATGGAGCGAGAGGTCTCGGGGCACTTTCTTCCCCAGCGTCAACACATAACTTCCATGATTCCACATAATCCACGCCTGGCTAAACAGGATATGGCCACAACTCAAACCGGTCGCGCACATAGTCTCCACTCCACTGTTTCCGTGGACTCTCAGTATGAGAACGTCGATTTACACCGGCTTTATGAGGCCACGTTAAAGGCGGTGTTGCTCGAGTACATTTGCGAGGCCCGCTTCTATAAACCGATGCCACTATCCGTCAAGGAAAGGAAGACCTCCTCTAATGCTCGTGTTGGGTCTGATTTCCGTAAATCCCGTGTCTCTCGTTTCGAGCCTGATGCTCTGTTACCGTCACACTTACTCGGGGATTTAAAGGCCAAACTCAACAAGGTGGCAATGACAAAAAGCTCTTCTTACGACGACCTCACACGCAGACTGCTTCTCCGGTTTTACGGTGAGCTTCTAGATCCGAAATGTGTCAGTGAAATCAACCGGGCAAGTTCGGTGGATATCCTTGTCATGAAGTTTGTGTCCACTGCAAACAAAGAGATCATCAAGTTGGGTCTGATCCCCACTGAGAACATCAGCGCGGCAGTGTTCCAGCAAACAGAAACTTTCATTGGCATCATAATAGAACTCGTCCAGAAAGATAAAAACTCCGATGCTTTGGTGTCTAAACTCAACGAACATAAGGCGTCACTTAGTCCCAAACCTTCTTCTTCGTCTTCCTCTTCCCCTTCGCCTTCTGTCTCCACTACCGCTGCATCTTCTCCAGGAATCCTGATCAACCTGGTCCTTCCGACACCCTCTTTTGAACTCTCCGATATAGATCAGTCGCATTTGAGCTTATTAAAATCGTTGTTTGAAGTTGATCCTCCCCAGCTACAAAAAGATATCATCCGCCTTAAGGCTTCGGTGACTCAAAAGGCATTGGCGAAGGATCTAGACCAGGTCCTATTCTATGTTGGCAAAGATATTGGAAGGTACCAACCCGGCAGTTTTGCATCGGACCATGCCTACCAAGCGTGGAAAAAACGTGAAACCGAACTATGCGATCTTCTATGCAAAAAGTACCCAGTTCCTGCTCCCATGAAACTCCTACCTCCTCCGCCGCTTCCGCCGAGTGAGGAGTTCTACATTTTGCCCATAAAGTCCTTGACCAACCCCTTCTATGTTGCTCTTTGCAAATTGTGTATGCTTGATCACCGTAAGAGATCTGAGACATCCACTACAAACCCGGATGACAACCTGATCTTCAATAATAAATCCAAAGATCTTCTATCTTTGTGTGGTCGTCTTTGGAGAATAGATGCCCCTACCAAAGCTGTGTGTATATACACCGCTGCACATATGACGGGGATTCTTCTCGATCCACTCTTCTCAACTGACGCAAAAAAATTGGGCCCGATCCTGCTACAAATCACGCAAAGCGTTTTGCAAACTTGCAAACGCGTCGTCGAAGATGTGGGGCTTGATTGGGATCAGAAAGAAGACTGGGCCTTGAAAGACCAGGACGAATGGGCAAATAACTTGGGCTATACTTACAGCGAATTGTTCTTAAGTATTAAGGATTGCTTGGGCGCTGTTCTCAGCAAAACAATAAAGCCCAAATTTGGTCCATATTTGGCCTTTTTGGCAGACTACGTGGAAACTGACTGTCTTTTCTACAAAGTTGAAGCCGCGTCTCTCCCCAAAAAATGGGAGAAACGACTTACCAAGGTGTTACTTCGAACCTCAGAATTGCTGTATGTTAGATACATTGCTAAGTTACCGAGAGACAATACAGCAAGCATTGCGGATGTCTTGGATATCGCCGATAGTTTGATCGAAGATGTCAAACTTCTACAAAAGAGATACAAAAACCCACTTTTGGGTTTTCTTGATGTTCCGAAAACCTATGCTGCAGTGGTCATGAGCATGTTTGCTTCCGATTCCAAAAAGATTCTAAAACATGTCATTGGTCATGTGAAAGCTAGAGGAGAGTTTTTGAATTATGGAGATGCTTTGGAGGCGTACAAGTCTCTTTGTGAAATACGCTCCATTCACCAACAGGTTTCACCGTCGAACCCATTTGTATTTGACTTGGAGAAGTTCTTCTTCCCCTATCTTGAAAGTTGGGTTTCTGAAAGTACCGACAAAATCAAGGAGTTTGTCACCAATGCTCTCATGGCGGATAAATTCGAACCTATCGACATCGAAAATGATGAAAAGAAATACAGTACATCTGTACATGATATTTTTACTTTCATCACGCAATATCTTAAAATTTTGGGCGATTTGAACTGGCAAGATGAATACCAGCTTGCTCTCATTTATACTGCTCTCACAAGAAGCATAAGCTCGTGCTGTTTGTTTTATGCAAACGAAATCTCTGACATGGTCATGAGCGATCTCAATCGCGATGTTGAAAAACCGATTTCTAATGCTACACCCAAAGGACAGACAGGCTGGCTTGCTGAAATGAAAGGTATTGTCAACAATATCCAACTAGGCAATGAGAAGATTGAGGTGGAGCCTTACAATTTTACCCCAAGAACTTGCATAGGCCTCAACAATCTTAGTGCAATGATTCAACAACTTTCGAAGCTAGAGAATTTCTTAGATCCCGAAATGGTTTCTTCAGTAATCCAGGAAAGAATGCCGTCTTTGGAACAGCAGTTCACTAGTCACGTCTTTTCCATTCGTGTTGTTAAGGCGGAAAACTTGAAGTCCTCGACAGACAGTTCACGTATCAAGCCTTATTTGACGCTTGTAGATACACAGGCTAGGAAAATGATCGCTAAGACTAGAACTATGGATTCTGCCAACCCTGAATGGGATGAAGAGTTCGAGCTTTCTATCGAGGCAAATTCGGCTGTTACACTTTCCACGACTGTTTGGGAAGAAAAGCTTGGGTCACATGGTGTTTGTGGAAGGGCTTTAATCCAACTCGAACCTCGCAAGTTCAAGCATGATGGTATTCCTCAAGATGTCTACCTTGACTTAGATCCTGATGGAAGACTTCTTCTCGAAATCGCTGTTGAGAATGAACGTGATGATGCTATTTTTGCTATGGGAAGAGCCCACCGAACTCTCAGTAGATCTCGCCAAAGAATAACGAAGATGATAGTTGCAAAGTTCTCTGAGTTCATTCGTTTTTGCTTTTCCCGGAATGCGCTTAAGTCTGTTTGTGGAGGTAATGGTAACTTCAAGCCAAGCCAGGCGCAGATGGATGAAGCAATGATGCCGCTTTACACTTATTTAAATGTTAATCTCCTGGTTTTGGCCGAGTATCTTACCAAAGATCTTTTAAAACTTGTCATGCTAGAGGCTTGGAAAGTAATTGTATCCAGTGCTGATGAGCTTTTACTTCCAAAACTAACCAGCGCCAGGGCCTTAAAACTGTTGGGGGTAAGGGGCCGGGTTCAAAGTTCAGGGAATATGAAAAATGCTTGGCAATCTGCGGTCACATCGGCAGTTGCAAATGTTACTAATTCCTTAACTCAGCTTGGTTTCGGAAAGACCTTAACCAATAATGAAATTGAAACTGTCATAGGATGGTTGAACTTTTTATGTTTTGATTTCTTCTACAATGAGGGCAACGGACCTCCAATTCATGACTTGAAAAATGAGCAATACCAATCATTGTTGTTGATTCCTATCTACTACGATAGTGACATACAATTCTTGATGCATGAAGTCGAGAGGCTTTCGCCTGCCTTTTTGCAAACCCTCAGAGAAAAGAGTAATGTTTTCGTGGCTGGGACAAATGGAAATGATACCGCAAAGCTTAGAAGTAGAGCGGGATCAATTGCTAGAACCCTGACTATTCGTGCGAATGCTACAGCCAAAGCCAGGGCTTTGGCTGCTAAGGAGGCTGACGAGTTGCTGCATGACCCGCTTATTGCCCAAACCTCGGCTGAAGATATCATCCTTCGTTTATTGCTCATTAGAGATGAAAAGCCATTTGTTTCCAGAAGATTAGAGCAAAGGGAAAGATTGGCCCATACTATTGCGACTGAAAGGTTGGCAAAGGCAGCCGCTGAGGGAACATTATTTAGATGATTCCATCGAACTGGGTTCTTTAATACCTGATAAAATTTCTTAGATAACCCAAATTTATTGAGGCCAAAGGCCTTTTTTTTTTTTGTTTTTAAATTACTTATTTGTTTCTCTGCGAACATACCATTGTCTTAAGGGTCCCGCTCTAGACTGACTCCAGCACCATTCTCATTTCCTGTGGCATCTTCCATGGTAGTATCGTTTGCATCTTGTTGAATTGTAGTATCGTTGTTTTCTTGAACAAGAGTTGAGTCTGCATCAATAGTCATGTCAGGATGATGCTTGAGTAACTTCGGTCCATTCGTCACATCTTGATCTAATTCACCTTCATTGGCATTCTTCTTACCATCATCCATTGTAATGTCTTCCTCTCCAGTTGCCTTTTTGTACTCCTTAGCGCCTTTCTCGATGAGTGTGCTGAAAAGCGACGATGACTCTGAGGAATCCGCTTCAATCGCACCAGCCTTCCAGAAAGATTCTTTATCATTTAGCATCCGCTCTAGAGTTTGGAGTTTTTCAGTCTTAGTTTTCACTGGCTCTTTTTGCTTCACATATGTCGAGTTGGAAATGAATTTGTCGCAAGTCTCTGCCTCGAAGAATAAACGGTATGAGTTTTCACATATGGATACTTTCAACTGAGATACAGCATTTCCATTACATTGGTCCTCGTCCACTGAGTTTATGAAGCTCTTGTGGAAAGGCATGCTTATCTTTGACATGGGAACTCCTTCCGTAGGGTGCGACATGATGTATGATGTCACGTAATAATTGTACTTTTCTTCAGAATTTTTGTGATCGTTGATAGTCAAGTCATCGAGACCGACGAATTGAATGTTCACGGAGTTATTTGACTCTTGATAAGTGATCTTGAACATGTTTTCATCAGTACTCATCAATGCTCTAGCTCTCATGCGGTACAAAATCTGGTTCTTGGCTGTCGTTGTAGGGCTTTGTCTGTCTTGCTCAAACAAGCCAATCATTTCTGAAGTCTTGGAGTCAGTGACCATTGTGTGCATATGTTTCACCAACGACTGGACAACTTTGTCAAGAGTATAACACTTGTAAGCCTTGTTCCTGTAGGCCTGGCGCAAACTTTCTTCAAACCACTGGTGCTCGATTTCTCCATCCAACAATCTCTCTGCTAAGCTAAGAACTTGTTTATAGCAGTCCTTTGGTCCAGCGACAATCTCAACGCCAAGCTCTTGAAGTTGGTGAGACACCAAGTTCAAATCCTTAGCAAATTGAGGGAATTTCCGCGAGCGAATTTCCTTCTCAACCTCATCCTTCATCGCCTTTATTTCAAAAAGTCTCTCATACAAAGTCCTGAAATGACGGAAGAAAACATAAGCAGTGGTGTGACAAAAGAAGTTAAACTTATCCCTTCTTTGCTCCTTGTCTGTTTCTTCAAGAGAAAATTTGGCGGAGGTGGTGTTGATCCACAAGTCACCAGATGTATCAGTCTCCGTGGGCGCTTGTGACTCTTCAGTTCCACTGGAAGGGCCATCGTCGGCTTCTTCCTTTCTTGATTTTGACTGCTTCTTCAAAACATCACGTAACAAGTCCTGCTCGCGGCTACGTTTCTTGCTAGAGTTTGAATCCCCACTTCCATTCAATTCGGCCAGGTTGTTGGATTCTTCAATTGGTTTTCCATTGGCATTCTCTTGTTCAGTTCCAGATGAGCGAGCAGCCAACCCCTTCTCTATTTTCTCACTAGGAATACCAAAAAGCAAGGAAATGAAATACTTGAGGAACGCTCCAAGTTTGTCTCTGTCATTCAGTGAGTAGTTAGATGAGTGATAAATGTAAAACTCTGCAAGCTTTATTACATCAAAAATCACCTCATCATCCGTAAATGTGTAATTGAGTTGTTCCTGAGGCTTTGGGGTTAAAGGATGGACTCTCTTGTTTTGCTGCTCAACCTTGACAGTACTGATTTCACTTACGAGCTGCTTGGCAGTCAACAATTTCTTGTCGGCTTGCTTGAATGTCAAGCCCAAGTGATCCAAAGATTTATAAAAGACCTTTTGTTCCATTTCCCTCCAAACCTTGTTCCACTCTCTTTGTGAGCGCTTCCACTCTTCGTCTTTTTGCTTCAATCTTTTGAGGACAACGGGAACAGCCACAGCCGGATTCTCATGAAGTGCATCAATCACCTCGAACCCTCTATCCTTGTCGTAGATCTTACGGATAACTTTCTTGTAAATAGTTTGAGAAGTGTGACCAAGGCCTGGTGGGAGTTTAAAGCTGGCCTTTTGCTCTGGAGTCATGTTGGCAATTCTATTGGCAATTGTTTCCAAAGTCTGAATGGTTCTAAGATTTGCCTCCATGTGGTAATCGAACTCAAGCCTCTCTTCCTCGATTTTGAAAAGGATTTCTTCATATTGATTCTTTCTGTGAGAAATGAAACCTGAATCTTCGGAAGCCCAAGTTGGGTGGCCCACCAATTCGTCGTTCAACACCTCCCAGCACATCTCATCTCTTCCTGAACATGGCATGAACGTCTCCACCTTTGGCAATTGACGGTAAGATGGACCATAAGACTTGCACAAAGAAAGTTCAATCTGGTGTTTCCTGAACGTGATATCTTCCATGTGCTGGGTAGGCTCTTCATAACCAACAAATTGTTTGAACCAATTAATAAGGTCTTGATTATTATCGCCCAAAAACGATTCGACTCTCTCAACGAGAGTTTGCTTGTCAATGATATCCTGAGAGAACAAATTCAACATCTTCAAGAACTCATTGTAAGTTTGCTTGTTACCAATGGCCTTCTTGACTTTATCAAAGAAGGAAAGCTCCTCCAGCAAAGATGAAGCTTTAGAAATAGCAGATGGAGGCACAGGTTCAGGAATGCCAGCAACTAGGGTAGGGTTGGTCTTCACTGCTGCCGCAGGTGTGCTTGGAGTGACAGACTTTTGTCTTGTGGAAGGCACCTGAGGGCCTCCGCGTACACTAGAGTAGGTTGCCTCTTCGTTGTAGTTCTTTTCGTATGCGCGATGTTCACTGTTTTTCCTCGACTGCTGTTGAATCATTGGAACACCCTGATCAACTTCCTGAGAATTTGGAGCTTGGAAATGGCGGTAATTCTGGTTTGGGCTCAAAACTGACCCGCCAGCATTTGGCTGAAAGTTTCCTAAGGGAGGTAATTGGGATGCACCATTCCCGCTGTAGAACGCTTGGTTGTCGTGGCCATGCAATTGTGGCTGTGCATGCTGTGGCAACATTTGCTCCTCGGACCTCATGACAAACTGAGGCTGCTGGTTTCCTGTGTCGGGTAAGAATTGTTTGAAATCATTAAGAAGATCGGGCGAGTTTGCAAAGAGTTGAGTAACTTGCTCATAGACTTCACCAATGGGCTTTTGTTCTCTTTGGTAGGTCTGTAAAATCTCCAAAAACTGCTTGTAGATATCAGGCTGGTTGGCAAAACGGGTTTTGATCTTGTTCACGTAAGAAATGGCGTGGTTGAATTCAATCTGCCCACCTGCTGCACCCTGTTGCTGCTGCTGGTGTTCTTGCGAGTACTGTGCAACGTGTGCAGGCTGGGCCTGGTCAGACCATTGTTGGGGTACCGCACCAGCAGCGTGACCGAATTGCAGAGCACCGTTAAGGTTAGGCCTGGTAGTTGTTCCCGTTGGAGTAGTGACCCTGATTGGGTTAGGGTCCGAAGGGTCTAAAGAGCACTCAATCTTGTATCCTGGAGGCAAGAATGTATTGAAGCCTTGGATCAAGTTGGGGTGGCCACGGAATAAAGATGACACACGATCAATGACACCTGGAGTATCGATGCTCTGCGACTTGAAGTCCTTCATGATGTCCAAGAAGTTGTTGTACACATCCGTTTGGTTGTAGAATTGAATCTTCACTTGGTCCAAGTACGACAATGCATCCTTCACATTCAAGGGCCGGTAAGCATTGGAAGTGGACGACCGGCTCATGACGCCCAGAGGAATTCCCAGCAAACTTTGCGAGCCGGGTTGCTCTACACCAGTATTGCTCTCTTCGGTCTGCTCGGGCTCTTGTGATTGGTTTGGAAGAGCCAACGACACTGGGGGAGCTTGCACCAGAGGCTTCTCAGGCAGCTGCGTATGTTGCTGGGACTGGTTGTGTGCAGGTTGTTGAGATGGCACTGGAGCTTGGGCCAGGGTTGGGGTTTGGGTTTGAGCCTGGGATTGGTTTTGGACCTGGCTTGCGGGCTGGCTTGCGGGGCCCTGTGGTGCCGCTGGCTGAGGCTGGGATTGTTGCTTTGGGGCCAGGACAGTCTGTTGTGGCTGTGGTTGATGGGGCTGCTGAGGCTGTTGGGGCTCGTTTTGGTGGGTGAGATTGTAGATGGAATTGGGCAAATGCGAGCTCAAGGTACCGTATCCAGGTACCTGGGGGAGCCTGGAGCCAACCAGAGACAGTCTCTGGTCATCACTTGAGTTGATCGAGGGAATCGAAAAAACGTGGCCCGAGCCACTGCTGCCTCTGTTTCCCAACGCAGGAAGCGAGGTGAAGGGCGGGAATTGCTGGCCGCCGGCCTCCAACGTGGCAGGTGGCGGTAAAACAGGGGGGTTCTGGCGGCTAAAAAAAAGTCTGTTAGTAAGATTCTTTTGCAACACTGGTACGGATGCATCTAAATGTGCACCCACGTGCGAGAAACACATACTTATAAGGCTGGTTCATGGGCATGCCCTGATTTGGCCAACGGTTGTCTTGATTCGTCATTGGAACTGATAAATTCTGGATGATTCTTTTTAAGGCTCAGACCTTTTCTCTAATGCAAGGGTTTCAGGTACTTATGGTAGGGTAACCCCAATGTTTCTCCCAAGTTGATGAGGAAAAAAGCTGGTAGAGCTCAAAAAGAAAAAAAAATCAACGCAGTATAAAACACACAGCCAGAAATAAGCAGAGGGGGCTTTCTCGCGTGTACTTGGATTCGGATTCACGTTGACACTCGTATTTCCACAGATCAGAACAAAAAAAAAAACTTTGGGCGTCTGTGTATAAATGGGTGTCTGGCGAAATATTTTGGTATTCTATGGACAGTTTGAGTGAAGGCTTAACAGGTGCTTCGAGATAGGTGGAGCAGGTGCGGGTAACTTGGGCGAGCAGATTGGCAGCCGGGGAGAAATGCTTGGGTGCAGGCCCCAGAGGGTGGAAAAAAGGCCACCGCGGGCCGGGCGTGTTTGTCGACGCCGATGGACGTCATGTGACCGGGGTGCGTACGCCGAGGGTCCTGTGTGGTGAGCCGTGGTTTATTTACCTGCGCATCCGGATTAAGATGGCATAGGCCCATAGGGGTACTGCACCACTGGTGGTGCCCACTGCCGTGATGCTGCCACTGGTGTGGTGGAATGTATGAGAGCTCAGAGCCTCACGGTGTGGAAGAAGATAAAAACCAATGTTTGTCCCTTAGTGTGTATTCATGAGAGTTTTTCTTTGATAAAATTTCGGGGGTGGAGTCGTTTTTCCATGTTGAGTCCATCTGCATGGTTTTTTTGTGAAGAGAAAATGGTTTTCGATTTTTTACTCTGCTTTGTTTCTTGAAAGTTTAGTGTTTTTGTTGCAGGAAAATAGACAACACTTTTGCCAAACATGGCTGCGTGTTGAAAATACTGGGTTAATATCTCGATTACTCAACATGCTAAAGACCCCAGAATTAACATCGCATACACTTTTCTGTAACCTGCGTTTAGCCATTATAATTTTTTTTTGGATATATCTACAAAATCTCAACACTTGAACAAACCAATCACTTTTTAGCATTATGCGTTGGCTCACTATTTTAAGTTCTTAATCTCTATCTCGGCCGCCACCAAAACCTTCCCGTGCCCGGTTACATGCAGTTCCATCATACCTAGGCGACTGTCTTCAACTCAACAACATCGTCTATTCTTCATCGTTCTATCGATTATACTACCACCCCATAATGAATGCCCCAGATAGATTCGAGCTATTCATCTTGCCGGATGGTGTGGAAAAGTATGTTTCTTAATCTTCTGGCCTTTTGCTTTCTAGTCAGTACTAACAGCGTCTTAGGATCAAGATCATCCCAGATACGAAGGTGCCCAATGCCGCCATCATAAAAATCGAGCGGGAAGACCATACGCTAGCCAATATGTTGCGTGCGCAATTGGCTAAGGATGACAGAGTCATTTTTGCTGCTTACAAGGTGGAGCACCCTCTTTTTGCCAACTTTGTGTTGAGAATTCAAACCGATGACGACTACACCCCAAGAGATGCTTTGAAAAATGCTTGCTCCAGTTTGATTTCCGAGTTGGATATCATGAAGACAAAGTTCAAAGATGAATGGGCTCTTAAGTCCTTGCTTAATAATAACGATGACTAAGATGTTGATTTATGTACTATAGGGAGTCCAAGAAGAAGAGGAATCAGTGTATTCAAACATAGCAAAAAAAAAAAAAAAAAAAGCAAAAGGGAGTTTAATGGTATAACGAAAACAATATGTACAAAATAGAACGTTTTTTTTTTCTTCAAGGCGACTTCTAGATTGTCTACTCTTTGTCTAGCGTACTTCTTGACAGGAAAATATTCTGTTTTTGATGGAAATTTTGGAAATTGAAATGCTCTGTATTTTTTTCTATGTGATAGGTTACTTTATTTTTGCTCTGATAGCGGTCTCAATGATGGCAATTTTACCTAAGCAGTCAGGAACCTCTGTATTCAAGAAATTCCCACGCTCTAAGACCAAAATTAAAGGATGCGTTTGTATCACTCGGTTGGGGGATACATGTGTAATGGCCAAGCCATTCTTGGAAATGCAGAACTTGTGGTGATCTTTGAAGTTGAACTGGAATGTTCCGTTTGTCAACTCAAACATGATGTAATCACTGTTTCTAGTGTATCTATGCAAGAAAACAGTCTCCTTTCTCTCTTCATTGTCACTGACCTTGGACAAATTGCTGTTCATGTACTTGGCAAAGAAATCAACAATTTCAAGCTGTCTCCGTGCTTGAGATGGGGGGTGGCTGACGGAATTCTCAATGCATGCCCACCCTTCGTTTTCGTGGTGAATTAACTCCAAGAATCTGTCATTATTGTAAAGCTTTAAAATTGTGTTGTTGTCGTTGAACAAAACTCCAATGTCATCATTGTTCAACTGGTAGGAAAATCCGTATTTGTTTGAGTAATCAACCCATTTTGAAATGAGTGTGGGGTTTTCACACGTAGGGAGTTCTTTGACATCTAACTCCAAACTTTCTCTGGAGCTTGTGAGGGCTCGAAGTCTCCGGATATTATGCGCTGTTTCAATGAGAGATTGCTCTAGTTTCACGATAACTTTGTTGAACTTGGAGTGAAAGTTGAGTTTCCTGAGAGATTTCCCATTTTGGCTCACAATCGAAGCCGGTACTGCAATTTCTTGATACTTTGATCTGGTATCACCTGGAGATAAAGATTCTGGCAACACTGCTCTCGGCTGACTGGAATGCAAATCTGACTTCAAAATCTCAACTGGATTTTTCAGCTTCGGAGTGTAGATACCAGCTTGAGTCTTTGCATTGGCGAAATTGAGCACACTTTGGGCACGAGAAATATCATCGACATTTTGAGGAGTTGCTGTCAATGCTTCCTCGACAGTCTTTGAAGGGAAAGGACCCTTGAACCAAGGGTAGTCCAAGATTTCGTTGATGGTGGGACGGTTGAGAGGATTTAAGCTCAACAAATCTTTGATGAGAGTTTTGGCGTTTTCTGAAATCGGCTTGTCGGCAGGAAACAGGTATTCAGTCTTCTTGATTCTTTCGTAAATAACATTTACGTCTTTGGCTTGGAAAGGTGGCTTCCCCACCAACAATGCATACATCATGATACCAATGGCCCAGATATCGACTTCGAACGAGTGACCAGTTTGTTTACCTCCTAAAACCTCTGGGGCAATATAGTTGGGGGTACCACAAATGGTATATTTTCTGGAATCAGTAGATGGCAACACAGAAGCCAAGCCAAAGTCTCCTATCTTCAAGTTCATGTCAGGATCGAAAAAGATGTTTCCAAGCTTTAAGTCTCTGTGAATCACCCGACGAGAGTGCAAATATTTGATGGCACCAACGATCTGAACCATGAAGAAACGAACCTCTGGTTCAGATACTCGTTTCCTGGTCTTCAATAGTTCCATGAGCGATTGATTAGGACAGATTTCCAACAAGATGTACACATTGACATCATCTTCAAAACAGTCGACGAAGTTGACGATGTTTGGGTGCTTGAGGGACTTGTGGATTTTGATTTCCAGCAAAAGCTTTGTCTTTGTCTTTTCGTTTTTGATCAGTGCCTTGGCCACTGTTTTAGCTGCGTAGATACGACCCAGAGCATCTTTCATCTGGAAGCATCTGGCAAAACCACCTTCACCCAAAAAGACACCTCTGCGGTAATCGATACCATTTCTTGTCCTGACAATAGATGGTGGGGTTTTGCAAAGGGCCGAGAGTTTCTCCTTCTTCTTTTTCGCTTTTTCTTGGTGCTGTTGTTGGTGTTGCTCTTGTTGCTGGTGCTGAACTTGAGCATGGTTGTCGTGGTATAAGTTTGGTTGGGCGTGGTGGTTGTAGTAGTCGAATTGAGATTCCTTTCTGCGAGTTGACTTACTTGGGGTGACATTGTTGGCTCTATTGAGCTGCCCGTTTTTGAGAGGCTGTAAAGGCTGTGAAGAGCGGAAGTTCATATTCAACTAGGACAAAATTGGCTTAAAGTTGGGTAAAAAGGCTTATGCTCCGGCTCGATTAAACAATTGACGGACAAAGTGATGAGGTTTAGCTTTTAGGAAGCCTGAGGTATTATGGTTTATGTGAATGACAAGAAAGTATAAAAGAAAGAGCCGAGAAGATAACTTGGGGGACTTTTTCGGAGCTTTCAGAAATGCAAAAGGATGACGAAGATGATGCTTGGGCAACAACAGTAGGGAAGTCAACTCGAAAGGGATGGTAGTATGATCTTTGTAACCGTAACTGTTAACGTTCTCTTGTCGTCTTTTTTTTTTCTGTTTTTATTTTTCCGTACCGAAATGTATATATATACTTTTGCGTGCACCAGTTCAGAAAGAGCAGGGAACAGGATTATTATTCTTTGGACTAAATAAGAACTTGGAGAGAAATTTCACACCAGAGTGAATGGCCAAAAGGCCATCATGTTTACAAAAGTCCCCGATTGAGTAACGACCTCGGTAAGGTATTTACAATTAAAGCAAAACAAGCACATCTATCCTGCAGGATTTGTTCGCTTCTGCTGTATACGTGCGATTGATGCGCACCCGATGCGGCCGGGCGAGGGTAGGTCAACTTGATCAACACTAAACAAATACTAAACGAAGGAACGGAATGAAAGGGGTGTGCATCGGGTCGAGAGATAATATTGGTATTTTTAATTCTTCAAAAAAGGCTTAGGTTTTCTCTTTTACTTCTACACTTTTATCTCCTCGTCTCTGTGAATGGTGGCACAGTATTTCTTGTCTGGGATTTAGTTCCTGAATACTGGAACACGATCGCTCGGGCTATACAAGAGGCCCAAAATTTGGACGAAACTTCGGCACATGCTTTTCAGTATATGGTTTGGCAAATTTAGGAGAGTATACCAGACTGATTAGTCTGAATATGATATCAAATAGGATTCTTCTGATTCTTATTTGATATACTGTTCTACTTTGACTTCCATCAAGCCACCAACATTTCACTTACTTTGAGTGCGGCGGACGGCATCTGCGTTTGTTATCACGGCGAAACATTCCGTCCAGATTAGGAAAAGTTATAGATACGCCACAACAAACAAAAAAAATAACAGCCCTATTTGGAGAGCGCATAGCCAGCAAAGTAAACCACAATAGAGTTTCGACAATAGGCGACCCACGTATCGGTAGAAAACATTTGATTTTCTTTTGTAAGTTGGGAGGTTGTTGTTTCTTCATCTTATCATTATACATAAAAATATATTCTTACAAGCGTCTCGTTTAATATAATTTTATTTAGTTTCATTCCACTTTATTCTATTTCTTCTTGATGCATGTATACGTGGATTGAAGCTACGCTCGATGATCACCCCGACGAACGTATCTCTGATTTCCTCCACTATGGCGGGCAGTTTTTCGCGTTTACATTCCACAACCCAAGTCAAAGGACCTGGCACCCCTATTCATCGAGAGAGGTTTTTTTTTTTTTTTTGATTTTTTTTTGATTTTTTTTGTTCTTTATGGCTCTTCATATTGCCGGATAGGACGTCTGCAAAAACTTGATCCCCGCTTGATTGTACCATCTTAGACGGTAGTTTCCCGCACTAGACTCAGTTTGACGTGCACTTGTTTCCTCTTGAACCAGCATCACACCACTATATGAAAGGGAAGATGCACATGAGGTGCCAATTTGACGATCGGGTAATATCAGGCCCAGTTCTTGCCGGTGATTGAAATTTGTAAATTGAACGAGTAGATACTTTGGTATAACTGTAAGTGCTTTCCCTTTTTAGAGTGAAAGTTTTCTACTTGTGAAAGTGCACGGGAGTTTTAATCTAGAACCTCTTGTCACATCTGGACCAGCCATAGCTGAGCATTTTCCAGAGCAAGAACACCTCTTTGTTTATTTGATTTCTGTTTCCATTCTGAATTTTTATTCAACATGCGTACCCTTTTACTCTGTATTCATGTTTTATTTTATCTTCCGTGTATTTTTATTCATATCTTTATCTTTAGTGGGTATGAGATAACTGGAATCTACTAGATTCGTCCGCGAATGGAACCAGGCGGAAAAGAACTCGTATTAGCTCATCTGGTCAGCACCTTCGTTCGCAAGACGGTCAGCTTGCTCATTTCCCTCGTTACCCAGATGCCCCTTGACATGTACAAGCTCTACAGGTACCCCCAGTTGCTTGAGGTTGGTATAGAGCCCGTGCGCACGTTCAATCAAATCCTTGTTTGCAACGTTCGACCCCGAGGAAGTCTTCCAGTTGTTATTCTTCCAATTATTTGCCCAAGTATCGATGGAGTTTTTGGTGTAGGTGGAGTCGGTATGGATTTCATATGACTTGGAAGAGCCAGGGTTGGACGATTGCTCACTTTGGATGTTCTTCAACGCATGGTGCATGGCGTGCAACTCGGCCCTTTGGTTAGTAGGCTTGACCCGTGATACGTCGTCCACGTCAGAGAGCGGAACGGCCCTATTACGAGAATCGCCCGCTCCATAGTACACTCCGTATCCGGACTGTGGGCAACGGTTCTTTCCGTTTCCACGAGCAGCTCCATCCACGTAGATTTTTTCGGGCTTGGATGTGGACTTGTTTCCGGATCCAGAACGCCTAGAACTACTGTAACCACCCCCGTAACTGGAGGAGGATCCGTACAGACCACTATACGAAGACGAGGAACGAGAAGAAGTACTTTCTTCGCGAGCGTAACTACCTCTACCTCCACCACCACTGTATGAAGAACGGCCACTATAAGAGGAGCGACCACCGGAACCACCACCGGTGCTACGGCCAGAGTAGCCTCCTCCACTTCTTTGGCTCACAAAGTTCTGTGCTTCGCTTTGAGTGGCAAATTTTTTGTATGTAGCCCCGGAGTATCCATCCACGTTTTCTTTACAGTCACTCCAGGAGTTATACACTCCAGCAGATCTGCCTTTAGCAACAGCGTAATAAGGCATTTTAGAATTTAAAGTCACCGATTTCCACATGAAATGTGACCTCAGTATAGGTCACGGGTATCGAGCAAGGAGAATTAGAACGTAGAGAGCAAATGATAAGGTTCTTTTTTTTTTTTTTTTTTGTGGCCTCTAATTCTTTTCCGTCTCAGAGTTCTCACCACAGAAAACGCGTGACGGGTGTCGATCAAAAGGGTTATTAGGAGGGTGAGCAAACGAGGGAACTAATTGATTTCAGGGAAATGTCCTGAATTTATAGACTAACGCGTGGCATAGTGCGCTCCGCGTTAGATCAAATGCTCTCGTCCTTTGCGGCGGATGTGTATCCGTGAAAACAATCTTGGCCATTCTTTCCTATTGTGTGGAACACGGGTTATCCAATCAGCGTTACTTGGCTGGGTGAGTACGTACAATTCTATTGTTTCCTGCGAAGAGCGGAGGCCAAAACTGAAACAATAAGGTAAAATGTCGAGCTAATGAAACACTTCGAGAACGCTCCTGAAACTAACAATGGGGGTGGGTTAATCGGGCACGAGCATACCTTTTTTTTTTTGTTTTGCCACTGTATCTGACAATGGTTCCAGGCGAGTGTGGCCTCAGCTGGACAAGGTACTGTTGCATATGCTCTTAAATTTCAGAAGAGTACAACAATTAAATTTAAAGAGATGTAAAATATTCATAGAGTAATCAAAAGAGGGCACAGGAGCGAGTTATTTTTGTCAAAGTATGTTCATTTTTTCCTTTACAATGATTTGTTCTTGGTCTTCTTGGAAAAGAGTTGCGAATTCCCTGTAGAATGTTGCTCTGGTGGGTCTATCTCTGGTGGGTCTATCTCTGGTGGGTCTATCTCTGGTGGGTCTATAAACGTTCACATCTCTGGCCAATCGAAACTCAGTAAAGTTCTAATCATAAGAAATAAAAAAAAAAAAAAATAATAATAGGAATAAATTCCAGGGCTCTGACTTGTCTTTGGGAATATCTTACGCTTTTAACTTCGCTTCACTCCACTCCACCTGGCCCCCAGCAGGTCTGGGGCGAGATTCCTTTTAGTTGGGATTTGTCAGAGACGTGGCCCACTGGGGTTTGCCGTTACGTCTTTTCTGCTCACCTGTGGCCATTACAACTTGCCCTACAATGGGTGAGCCATCATCCTCTCTTGTTTCGTGGTTTATCCCGCTCTTGGCCGCTCCTATTGTGCGCAAGTGCGGCGTCAGGGATTGTATAATAACCGGGCGCCCTTCACCGGACCTGGAGCTGACATGTGTTGGAATGTATGACAACAATTAGTTAGATGCGTTTCGCTTTTACAGGATGCCGATAGTTTAGAGGTGGTTCCGCTTGTTTATATGAGCGTACGTCCACCTGTGTATCTAATCCTATGTAAAAATTCACTTAATCGGTAAAGAAGAAAAGGAAAGCCCGCTTGATATCCGCATCGTGGAAATATTTTCACGATGGGCGTCAAGTCGTGTGTCTACCAAGATTATGGTTTTCACTGGTAAAAACCCTCACCCTGCCAACAACATGATGCATACTTTCATTGCGGTTTAAAAGGTCGACCTCATCACTGGAGACCACGAGTAATATTGTTCCCTAATAAGCAAATTTTTGACTTTATGAAACTTCAAAATTATAAACATCGCCAAAAACATCTACGCCCAAGGATACCTTCGCTCTTCTGTTTAATTTGATTAATTTTGTCATGGAATGTTCATGCAGTCGGAACTTAAACAACAATGTAAAATATCAAAACTGAGACTGAGTTGTGAGCCAAACTATTCACGAAGTGAAGACAGTTCGTGATTTTCCAGGTGGAACTTTCTTATCAAGTTAAAATCTTGCATGTGGCATAGTTTGATATGGTACCAAAGGGTTTCCGGTGTGAGGCAAAATTCATCAAGATATCTACGCGTCCATTGTGAATTAATCACCCACTAGTTTGCGTGCCTAGTTTGGAAAAAAAAAAATGGAATAAAAATAAACAACTATAATGGGGGCTACCCAAACAACGCTAATGATTTTGCGTTTTTTCTGGGCATGCGTCCTTCATAGCAGCTTTAGAGGATGGTGCAACTTTAGTTTAAAAAACTCCACTGGTTCAAGTCAGACCCGCACCGAAAGCTATTTAGTAAATGAGAAGTCCAGTTTTTATGCCGCCTCATTTTTTAGGTTGTAAACAAAGTGCAAGTCGATTAGGATTATCCTAAGAGTCTGTATGGGCTTTTATAAAGCAGGACCCCAAAAAAGGAGATATTTTATTAATTTGAGGGATAATAGCAAACTTAGCCTGCATTGGTTTCAGTACGACCATGGAATCTTCCGAATGGGCTAAACATTTTTAGAAACATGAAAGTCCCGAAAAGGCATTTGAAATGTGGTGCTATTTCTGGAACAACGAAATATTATCCCGTAAAGTTGGGTCAAGATTTTTCGACTGATACCCGGGTACTTGAATTGGTATCTTTTACCCACTAAATTCTACTTTGTTAGTTGACGAGATGGAGGGCGGAGTTGTGAGCTGTGGCAAATTACATGCGAGCACGTCGAAACTCGTAGCTTTTACTTTTTACGAATTTTCTTTTCCAGCGACGATTCAATGGATTCTTTCGATTTTTTTTTTTTTTTGTGAAGAAGAATCACCGTTATACACATTGTGTGGCTCACCTTTACAAGAACCAAATATTATGCCTACCCTTCGGTGCGAGTATTTCTCTCAAGTCACTGTATGTTTGAAGTGCACCTGAAGTTGGTATATAAACATAATATTCATAAATGGAAACAAAAGGTTGGTTGTGAGCCAGCAAAGATTAAATGAAGAGTTTCCAAGCTAAAACTAGGGATTTCGAAGAAATCGGTGGGGGCTCATATGGTGTGGTTTACTTTTCACCGGCTAAACGGGTACTTTTTTCAACATCGATTCCAATTGTCTTTAATCAGATAAATGATGGAATCACAAGGGTTCTTTTTTTTTTTTCCTTCTTAAACAACTGTAATGTTTTCTCCAAGCAAAAATTGCTTTTGAAATGCCCTGATAGAATGGAAATTGGCCGGGAAAGATTCACTCGGTGAGGGTAAATGTGTGCGCAATACTGCCAGCCTACGTTCAGAAAAAGGGCGTTCACCCACAGAGAGTCTACGTAACTCAATGAAGATAATTCAGCGAAAGTGTTTATTCTTGTATTTGAAACTTGCTGACCCTTACCTAAAAGTGGCAAGCAGGAAACATTGTACCTGAAATCGTGCTTAAAACAATGGGAATGACAGATGCTGAATGTGTGGTGGGGTAAACATCGATTCCAAAAGCCCTATATCTTTAAACGGTTCCTTCTCTTTCTCTATATTAGGCAATGAGAAGTTTTCGTGCACTGGAAACTTACAACCCGGTCGGATTTTGAAATTGCACATCAAAGGGAATATGCTACTATTTACAATTACAGTTGAATATTGAGTATGGATCCAATGACTTTATATTGCTACATCCACTCGCTCTATGTCTCAAACTCCCCCATCCCCTCCCATTGTCCTACTTCTTCTTCTCCGACCTAATTTTGGTCCACCTTGGACACAACCAACTCAGCATCAACAAAGATTGATAAATTGCTTTTCTATTTCAGTTGATCTTCAGGCACCCAAAAAAAAAAAAAAAAAAAAAAAAAAAAAAAAAAAAAAAAAAAAAACTTAAAGCAGCTGGCAACCACCACCAGCATCCGGGAACCACATTACCGGGGTCAATCGCATAAGTGCATTTAACGACTATACTACAAAAACACTAAGCGAAACAAACTGGGTTATTGAATATAGATACCAGCCGCAAGATGAATTAGAGGTGATTGCAAGAGCTTATTTGCAGATAACAAGAGGCGCTTTTCACACAAAAATGACTCATAATTAGGTCTACATTTGTATAGCATTATGTATGTCACGTCATATGCTTATGCTTATGCCGTGCTGAGACAATGGCATTGCCAAAGACAATGTGAAGCGTGCCAGATGCACCAACCCTATAGAGTATAAGTAAGCAGGCATTTCCTAGGTCCCCTCCGAAAAGTCGTGCTACTGCAAATCCTGTTCCAGTTTTTGCTACTTTTGCTACTTTTGCTACTTTTGCTACTTTTGCTACTTTTTCTACTTTTTCTACCTTTCCTCTCTTCAGAGATTTGCAAAGTTTATTACTAATTAGTCACAGGTATTATAGTCTATAGACACTTGAAAGGAGAAACTAATAATTCAAGACATGGTTTTCCCCCCTCCCAAAAAAAAAAAAAAGTGCGCGAGCAGCCGCGAAATCCTAAACGCCTAAAAAAAAAAAATCTAGAACCATTCTCAACACCTATACCTGACGCGTCCGCACAGTGTGCTCCACTACACTAGACATGCAAAAGATCCTAGCACGCGTTTTACCAGTTTCATGAACCCAGCTTCTTCCACTTTGCAAAACCAAAGACACTTCTATCTGCATGAATGGCCCAAACTTACTTGGCGTGGATGTATCGGTGCTTATCGAATAGGCTAAATGCCTTGAAATTCTCTGCAAGCAATCCAGGCATCGCGGCCTGCATACGCCCAGGTCGTGCAATAAACTTAAACGGCATGACGCTCACATGTCAGCATGGAAGTTTTTGCTTGCGATGCTACCAATACAATTCATACGAGGATCGTAGATTTAGACAATTTTGGTTTGCATTTTCTGTTTTTATTTACAAAGGTTACTTGAAGACATCCAAGCTCAACACATTAGAAGAATCAATCCCTTCATTAATTGTCATAATGGGTGAGATGGAAGAAGTCGCTCTCTCGCAATTACTGGTTCCAGAGAAGAATCACCAGGCTCCGCTCAAGGCAGACCACGACGAAGAGCTTCCATTGTCCACTTTGGTGAAAAAGAAAAAGAAAAAGAGAAGTAGTGACACGAACTTAGAGCTGGACAAGAAAAAGAAAAAGAAGAAAAATAAGCATGCCTCAACTGATGAGGGTGAGTCCAAGAAAAAGAGCAAGCAAAGGAAGGACCCAAGCGTGGAAAGCACCACCGTGAAAACAGAAGAAGAAGAATTGAAGGTTGAGGACTCCAAAAAATCGAAAAAGTCCACCAAAACTAAGCTGGAGAAAACTAAGCTGGAGAAAACTAAGCTGGAGAAAACTAAGCTGGAAAAACCCAAGCTGGAAAAAAACAAACTGGAAAAAAACAAACTGGAGAAATCCAAACTGGTGAAATCCAAACTGGAGAAATCCAAACTGGAGAAATCCAAACTGGAGAAACCCAAACTGGAGAAACCCAAACTGGAGAAAACTCCAAAAACGTCTGCTTCTGTTCAAGCAACCTCAGAACCTTCAACAAAGCCTCAGTTTAAGGATGAAGAGCAAAATAAAGAGAACACCCCCAAGAGCGAAAGCGAGGCAGAAGCATCGGTAGAAGCATCGGCAGAAACACCTTCCGCTTCTCAAAATGGCGACTCTATGAAAATGGAGGATGACAATGAAGATTATAAATGGTGGGAGGATGAGAAGTTTGGCCAGGGTCCAGAACGTTGGCAGCAATTAGAGCACAATGGTGTGATCTTCCCTCCTCCTTATGAGCCATTGCCTTCATATGTGAAGATGTACTATGACGGAAAGCCAGTGGACTTGCCTCCTGCTGCAGAGGAAGTTGCTGGCTTCTTTGGGGCCATGTTGGAGACAGACCACGCCAAAAACCCCGTTTTCCAAGGTAATTTCTTCCAAGATTTCACCGAGGTATTGCGGGAAAATGGGGGCGCCAGCTTGGGCATTGAGAAGTTTGAAAAATGTGACTTTTCTAAGATGCATGCTTATTTCGAGAAGCAAAGAGAGGAAAGAAAGAACATGACTCGCGAAGAAAAGAAGAAAATCAAGGACGAAAGAGATGCATTTGAGGAGCCTTACAGGACCTGTTTGTTGAATGGCCGGAAAGAAAATATCGGTAACTTCAAGGTTGAACCACCGGGACTTTTCAGGGGCCGTGGTGCTCACCCCAAGACCGGAAAGTTGAAGAAGAGAGTTTATCCCGAGGACATCACTCTCAATTTGGGAGTCGAAGCGCCTGTTCCCGAACCACCCGCGGGCCATAAATGGGGTGCCGTGAAACATGATAAATCAGTGGTGTGGCTTGCCATGTGGAAAGAAAACATCGCCGACAATTTCAAGTATGTTAAACTCGCTGCCAACTCTTCTATCAAGGGAGTATCCGATATGAGAAAGTTTGAGACTGCTCGTGAGTTAAAAAACCATATCGAACGCATTAGAAATGACTACAAGATCATGTTGAAGGACCAGTACATGCAGAACAGACAGATTGCCACGGCAACCTATCTCATTGATGTGTTTGCGTTAAGAGCAGGCGGTGAGAAGGGAGAAGATGAAGCAGATACCGTTGGGTGCTGCTCATTGAGATATGAGCATGTGACTTTGAAGCCTCCAAATACTGTTATTTTCGACTTCTTGGGTAAGGACTCGATTCGCTTTTACCAAGAAGTGGAGGTGGATCGTCAAGTGTTCAAGAACTTCCGCATCTTCAAGAAAGAACCCAAACAGCCAGGTGATGATTTGTTTGATCGTATATCGCCATCCTCGTTGAACAAACACTTGCAAGCGTACATGAAAGGGTTGACAGCCAAGGTGTTCCGTACGTACAACGCTTCAAAAACCATGCAAGACCAAATGGACCTTATTAAAAATGAGGGAACGATTGCCGAAAAAGTTTTGAAGTACAATGCTGCCAACAGAACTGTGGCCATTTTATGTAATCACCAGCGCACGGTCACTAAAGGACACTCGTCGTCGGTGGAGAAAATCCAAGACAAAATCAAGGAAATGGAGTGGCAGAAACTCCGATTGAAGAGAATGCTCCTTAATTTAGACGCCACGGCACGGAAGAATGACCCCAAGTACTTCGAGGAGATCGAAGACGTTTCCAAGGAAGATCTCCATGCCATTGTGCACATGCATGTTGAGAGACTCAAGGAGCAAGCGAAGAAGAAATGGGCCCGTGACAACGAAAAGAAGAAATTAGAGAAAGAGGAACTTCTTACCGAAGAAGACTTGGAGGCCAAGCTTCAAAAGATTGAAGATTTGAAGAAACAATACGACAGCGAGGTCGATAGCGGAGTTGTTGAACCAAACAGGGGTGCCTCAGCTGAAAAGCTCAAATCTCAGATTGAAACCATGGAAAACCGTATCACGAACGTGAGTTTCCAACTCAAAGACAAGGAAGATAACTCGGAGGTGTCATTGGGAACATCCAAGATGAACTATATCGATCCGCGTTTGACAGTGATGTTTTCCAAGAAGTTCGACGTGCCAATCGAAAAGCTCTTTACGAAGACCTTAAGGGACAAGTTCACTTGGGCTATTGAGTCAGCCGATGCTGATTGGAGATTTTAGTTATGCATAGAGGTTGGTGACAGAATCAATTCAGAAAATATGATAGATTGTACAAGTATATTAATAAACGTTTAGAAGAGAGAGAGAGAGAGAGAGAGAGAGAGAGAGAGAGAGAGAGAGAGAGAGGTTATGAAAGAATGAAGCAAAATGAAAGAATGAGAAAAAAAAAAAAAAGAAACAGGAAAAGAGGGAAAGAGGAAGCCAAGAATATTGTCAAATTTGGGGAGTTGACATAATACCAATGGAAAAAATAAAGAAAAATAATAACAGCATTCTTTTAGAATGCCTTCTTCCATGCCTCCTTAAAATGACCTACAAAGCCTTGGTGATGGAAGCCGATGCACAGAAAATCTCCGGCACCGCAAGCAAATTAGCAGCCGGGACTTGGGCGATTTGGGCCAAACAGGGAAATTTTTGGGCAATGCCAATAAAGGCACGTTATGCGAGATTCAACACTCACAACGGGCCTGGAAAAATCATATCCGCCACGCGTTGGGGCCATGAGCCAATAACATGAGGGTTTTGGCGACGTGGACGCGATTCTATTGTTGTGGAAATGGCGCCTTGCATAAATACGAGGCGTGCGCGTCGAAGGGACTGTCAACAAACACGACACGGTTGAATGAGATTAGCAAGATTGCGCAAACTTCTGATGCTTGCGCAATTACTTAAGGCAGCCGGATCGTAATTTAAATCATGACCGTTTTTTTTTTCTTTCTTTCAAAAGTATCCCTCTAACGGTTTTCACTTTCCAAGACGTCTAAACCTTCCTCTACCCGAATCACTCTTGGTCGGCCACTATCTCCAATCACTTAGCTGTTTCTATATCACATAGACATTATTCTGCCATGATAATTGCACAAACTGTGACACTTACCCAGTCTACAATAGACGAGACGCCTACCCAATACACCATCGCGCAATCATACATAGCCATGGCAAAACGAAGCTCGATGCCTGCTCTTGTGACTGCCACAAGCACAACTCTAACGTCAAGCAGTGCTTCAAAAACATTGCCCTCAGCCCTGACGCTTAGCTATTCGTCCTCAGCAAATCCAGCGTTGACTCTGGAAAAGCCAAGGATTACGCTGATCACCTCTTCATCAACGGGTATGCCCGCAGTGACCCCGAAAACGACATCTTCGTCAACTTCCACGTCTTACACTTTCAAGGCGACCGTACCCACAGATGAGGCAGCCAACCCATTCATAAATAGACAAAGTCTTCCTTCCAACTTGGTGTTTATCGCCGTGGCTGGTGTGCTTGGGCTCGTTGCATTTGCTGTATTCCTAACATGGATCATTGTTTGGTGGAATAGCAGGCAACGAGCGAAGACAGAAAAGGAAGTGCAGTACTACAATCCGTTCCAGTATGAAACCAGATCCAATGGATCTGCGGTGAACTTAATAGGTGGCTCCTCGCAGTCATCCTTTATGGAGAAATCCTCGGGGTCTCTTCACAGCAAGTTCTCGGATGCCGTGAGTTTGAACTTCGATACTACCACGCCCGGAAGATCGTACCGAGAAATGCTGAATACCATAGGCCGCAGGGGCTCTATGACGATCAGTCCAGTCTTGGAAATGATGCGGTCTTCTGCGTCAAACCTAGACCTCCCGTTGTTCAACCCTGCTCCTGATTTCCCCCCAAGTCTACCCCCTGTGTCTTCAGAATCATCACAACAGCAGCCTGTGAGAAAATCCAGACCACCTTCGCAGGTTCTTGACGATATGCTTACAGCTATAGAGTTCACCCACGATTACCCTGATGTCTTTGGTGACCACAAGGTGAGCGATGACTACCCATGATATACAATGACATGATAAACTATTTTTACGTTTTCTTTTTCTTTTTTCTTTTTTTCTTTCTTTTTTTTTTTTTTTTTTTTTTTTCCTCTTCTTTTAGCTTATTTAGTCGTACATAAATGAAATCATTTGACTCAGATATTCAATTTAACCAAAGATACCATTTGTACCCTCTTCATAGTGCAGTCGCGCGCCGCTCTTAGGTGTGGAAGAGAAGTATTATAAATTGAGGATTTATAACTCTACAAAGGCTTAGTCATGTAGCACACCAAATTTTGCATTGACTTCAATGCGACTTTATTCAAGATAAATGCATTCGGAAATCTTAAGCTTTTAATTTGTAGAAGAAAAATAAATATCCACGCAGGTGTGTTTATTTTCTGGCTGATGGATTTTTTTTTTTCTTTTTTCAATTTACGAAGCCAATAATATGGGCAAAATACAAAAGGATGGTAAAAAAAAGTTTGGTGCTCTCACTCACCCAAGAGTTTTAGTGTTCTTTTTTAGTGTGATCAAAATTAACATGCAACATGAATTCAAACACGTAATGACTGTTTCGGTTTCAGTACAACCCATCACACTGGCGAGGCATCGCAGTCTCGGTAGAGGAGACAATGAAAAATGAATGACATTTCTCTTTAAACCGGTGGGTTACTAGGTTACTAATTCCATTGAGGAATTTTTTTTTTCTCAATGAGACTCAAAAGTATGTGGATTGGTTCCAACACCAGCCTCGCACTTACTCGTGTATATCTCGAGCTGGAACTACGCCCCAGCAAAATAGATCTTTTTATGCCCCAGGTAAAATTGCTTGTCTACAGAACACAAGTGGTTTTGTAAGTAAAAGAACATTTTTTATTAAAGTTGAAATTTTTCTGAATTGCTATAGCAAGGAAATAATAAAAAAAGTAAATGATCAAGAAGAAGTGAGTTTGAAAACGGCACAATATGTCGACCGTATCTGCTAAGTGCGCAGTAGTGTAATGCAATGCTTAATATTTAAGAATTTTCCACTTATGGTCCATCTTTCAAATCTCACCATGTATAGTTCAGGGCAGTGATTTGGGTTCCGATGTAAGCTTCCCTAAGCTTCCCCGAACTTTGGCTTACTACTCACAAAAGTATCACTCCCTCATACAAATTTGAGGTCACGGCTAAGCCCGAGTTCTTCTTTTTGGTAAAAACCGGTATAACCCAAACTAAAAAATACTGCAAGTGACATAGTAGTGACAAAGAAAAAAAAGACGTTTTCCTTCACAGGCGTTTTTGTTTTTGGCCAGTACCAACCACGAAAAACTACCAATAAGTTCCAGTACTGGCCTCCTACGTTTCTGATCGCAAAACTAAGAAATGTTCTGGTACGAGAAAAGAAAATGAAGTCAGGATGCTACTGTTCTTGCAGAGTAATCTAGGGTGCTTTGAATGAAATCTCACCTTAATATGCAAGGAAAATTCGAAACTGGTAGACTGCCTTTATTTCAGTTAATGTATGTTTGTTTTTCTTTTATTCGTCTTTTAATTTCGAGGTGATCATTATTCGCAATATTTCACTACCCAATCAAGGTTTTCTCTTTTGAAGACGCACCTACCAGATAAGAATATAAACAAAAAGTTCCTTTAAAAATCAAATCCATGTAAATTGTCGAACTTTTATTTGGAAAAGATTTCTTAGTGAGTTAATTTCAAGAGAGACTAAAGCTGTCTTTACAGTATTTGGTTCCTTGACTGTGGTTTGATTAAACGATTTCCGCAGCAATTTACTCATCTTTTTGGTCCCCAACTATAAGCTATGAGCCCTGGCCACACTTTTGGCCATCCTTCTGAGCTCAATGTTAAACTTGAGATAAAGAAGCAAAAGCTTCGACAACATAACAAAACAAAACAAAAAAAAAAAAAAAAAAAAAAAAAAAAAAAAAAAAAAAA
>JAJMHT010000025.1:47023-76481 GCA_030583145.1 Metschnikowia vanudenii | reverse complement strand
ATTTATCGCCTTATCTATGGCTGGTGCAATGCGCTAAATTAGTGCCCACCCCAACCCCAACCCCCGCTGTATCTGCTTCTTTCAACGTTGTAAAGAGACCAGGAAACAGCAAAGAAAAGATTGCAAAGACAATTGTCAACAAAAGCCAACACAAAAGCCAACACAAAAGCCAACACAAAAGCAAAAAAGGTAAAGAAAAATTACCACAATTGTTGAGATCTAATATTACTAGCTTCCACCCAGACTCGCCCCCACAATGTTGAGAATAAATAGAACCTCTTCCAAATTTACCAGAACCTTCTCCTCTCTCCACAGAGTACTTGCAAAGAACGATTCATCAACAATCGACTCTTTTAAATTGCCCTCGCAGACATCGATCAATGAATGGGAGTTCAAATATGACTTTGTACCGAAAGTGGCATCACCCAAGATTCCACCCGTGAGCCCTGAGGCCGTCAAGCAAGATATTGCCGAGACAAAGAAACTGCAAGTGGAACAAGAATTGTTCTACAAGGAGTTGAACGCATCCGTCAAAGTGGAGGCCAATGATGCCCAGGTGGTACATGGAGGCGAATCTGTCTCTGAAGAGCCGGAGTACATTCAGGATCTGGGGCTGGGCCCTGTAGATGCGTCTAATCTGGTATCCAAGCCGAAACAAAAGACTGCAAATGCAGAGAAATACGTCCAACTGTCACTCAACCCGGATATCAATAAACCCACTTTAGTCAACTTGGGGAACGAAGACGACGTCGACCATAAGACAGCTACTGTGGAGACACCTGGGGATATCGAGGATTCAGAGAGTCCCAAGAGTGAACCATCTTCAGCCACGAGCCCAGCGAAGGTCTTCGGTCTTTTGGGATTGGGAGGTATAACCGGCTACTTGCTTTTCAGCGGCTCTAAAGAACCTTCCAAAAAATGACGGTGTTACTCACATTGTTGAACAATCTCAAAGTGTAGGTTTAAGAAAAGATACATATCAATACAATATCAATATCCGTGCCATTAAAAGAGTCAATTGGTTTTATTTTTTCTTTTCTAAATATCTTCGATTTTGTGCCGATTAGACTCCCACCGCAGTAATTTATTTGCCATAGTATTTCTTCACTCTTTTTACTCAAAGTGAGAATTTGAAATGCCAATGTTATAAATTTGACCACGGCCGAGATATTTCCAAGGCCCAATGGCCCAATGGCCCAAATGAGGAGTATGGAGCTTTACAAAACACTTCGGATTGAAGCTTCTAGTTTAAAAAAGTTTAAAATTGGCGACAGTATAGGCGAGTGGCGAGAGATTTCTGAAAAGTGAATGATCTTCCTGATTAAGTAGGCCCAAAAAAACAAAAACAGAAATACGTGTGCTGGTTTTAGGAAACGGAAGCGGTGGAATGATTTCTGACATTTCTTCATTCCATAAAATTACCTAGTGTACGAATCACACCTGCCAATGAATAGACGGGGAATTGTGATTACTTAGTGCGAAATCACTATCAAAGAAACCGAACTACCTAAGGGTCCAAGTACGTATAAACGAAACCTCTTTTCTTTCAATTTAGAAAAAATGGGCACGCAAACAGTAATAAATAAGTCTATTTTCCGTGATTATATAGTATTTACAGTTGGGTTAATTAATAGGGACGGGCAGCCTCTTGACAAGCTCTCAATTGCTGCAAGTAGTAGTCACAAATTTGCATGTTTCCGCTGTTCTCCTCCAAGCATCTAGTGAAAGACCTGGCATCGGTATCGCAAGTTCTGGCTTGGTCCTGGTGATTTTGTTGCTGGGTAGCAGCCACTTGCTGTTGTGGTTGTTCGGCTGGAGCAGAAGAGCCTCCGAACATGGAAGTGATTCCGGCACCCAAAGTGTGACCGATGGTGGATCCCACTGCAACACCTGCGGCAGTAGAAGCCATTTGTCCAAACAAACCTGGGCCTTGTTGCGTTGGGGCTTGTGGGTGGGCCACCGACGCAGGAGGGTGGTGTGGGGCAGCGGCAGCTGGAGCAGCTGCAGTGTGAGCAGATCTGGTCTGAGTTCTAGCGGCTGGGGCGGATCTTCTTTGTCTAGGCATTTTTAGTTTTTGTTTTGCTTTGATGTATCCGTGGCGTACTGGTGAGGAAAATGTTTTTCATTTATACCTTCGCACAGTGGCGAGCCCACCTGCGGGGGGCGAGAGAATGTCGCCACCACCGTGTGCGAAGAATTGACTCGAAGGAATCGACTAAATGTCGTGAGGGCTCATGGTAAGAAATGTCGCGCACGTGGCACTGATCATTTACCACGAAGTTTTTGGTGGCACTAGTAAAGCTGTTCTGCGCCCCCCTCCCCCGCCTCTGTGTGACCAACATTTCTTGACCCACAAAGGGTCAGTGTTATGTATTATTCATTATTCATAAGCTCTATAGTGAATTGGTTAAATCAATCATGCTTTTATTATTTCCAGGAGTTCGTTTGTGTTATATGAGTGTTTTTAGCCAAAAGGCATTTGATCAGCTCAGATATTTAAAAGTTAGTCCAGAAGAAATTGCCCTGGGTGCTAATTAAGCACTTGATTTTTCTCTCTTTTTATCTAAGACAATCTCAAGACTGGAATCATTTATTTCCGGGGCCTCTCTTTTGGTACTTAAACCTTGAAGAATAGAAATAGTTGTGATACATTTTGCCTTATTAATACAGTAATTGAAAGGGGATATCCTCTTTCAAGGGATACGCAGAGTACAGGGGATTACTTACTCTGATAACACTAGACATGTACAGTACTACATTATCTACGTTAGATGTAGAGTCGTATCCTCTGGATGAAGGTGTTGGTTCCTTCCACCATTCTTGTGGGTTTACTCATTTGTTATGCATGCGTATTGGACGGCGCACGTATCTGTCACGTGATTACAGTCTGGTGACACTAGGTCACATGTGGCTGAGGTCTGGATGCCCTCTTACAGTAATCCGTGGTATGTTGGATTTGAATACAAATCGTGAAGTATATAGGTGGACTTGTTTCCCCGGTCAGCAAAGCCTTTTTTCTTTCTTTCTTTTTTTTTTTTTTTGCTTTGCATAGTTTGGCAACAGTGGAAATTCTTTATTAAAGTTTAATATATATCTGCGGCATTTTCACGGTCGGCATCCTTCACAAACGATGCGAGGAAATTATTCTTCATGAAGATCCGCATGTATCCAGATTTGATAACAGAGGTTCTTCCCTTCTACGACGAAGCTTGTTGATGAATCGTATAAAATAGAAGGCCTTATCAGGACCTTGATGAAACTTTCAATTTATCTTGAATAACCCATGGCGCAGTGGAACTGGTACCCCAGATGTCAGAAATAGTTATAAATCTGCAAATTGTAAGAAGGCGAAAGAAACAGGTAGGAAGGATGATTGCAGGTTAGGAGTTGAATGAAGATTATAGATTAGGAGTTGATAGAAGATTGTAGATTGAAACTTATTATGTAGAAAAGTGGTTAATAATAAGAATGGCCTTCCATCAGAAGGAAAAAGAGGGTTCGCAGTGGTTTAGCTAGCACCGTGCTTTAGCCAAATACTTATACTCGATCTGACACCAGACGGTTAAAACGCGGATGAATATGGTTGCATGCTCGTTGTTTCATAAGTTAGCCCTACGCATTCAAAAGGCTCTTGAGATCCTGACACATCTGCGACAAAAAAACAGACGTGGGGATAATGACTCATGTAAAAGGCCCATGTCCGTAAATGATGGAATGCTGGAGGCCCGTCAAAAAGGAAGATCACGGCACCTATTGGGTTTGATGCATCTAAAAAGATGCCTTGTTCTTTGAAGAAACAGGTACTTTAGCAGGAAGAATTCTCAATCTAATAACATGATTAACTAAGCGATTAAATCAGTGAGGAAGAGCAAATTGCGCCCCCCCTCTTGAATTGAGAAATCACCCGAAAGAAGCATTCCCGTTGCGGCTTCAAGAATCACGTATGAAACCCCAATTAGCGACGAGAATGTTGGAAATGCCCTCAAATAACAAGCATTCCTCTCGTGATATATTCATGACCACAGCTCGATGGTACCTAATTCGGCTCAGATTACGGATTTGGGAGCCCTTTCCCAGGTAAATTACTCGGCTGAACTGTCTATCAAATGATATTCACAGAAGGCAAATTAATTGCTCAACCTAAGCGGGAAAAATGCAGCTTTAAATGTAATTTTTTTACCATAACCATAAAAATGACCATTCACATGGGCGCACAGTCTGCCATAAAAGGTTCTCTACTAACGCTTGGCTTTTCACATGGGAAGCCACCTAAAATAGAAGGCAAACGTGCGTGAGTTCTGCCTAAAATGATTCCTCAAAAAAAAAAAAAAAAAAAAAAAAAAAAAATAATCTCTTGAAGATCCAGTGTGACATTACCAAGAGTTTTCTCTAAGAACTTCGAAGTCTTGTCACATGGAGAATCACAGTTAGATTCACAGATGGCACATGCTAGTGATAATGCACCAAGACCACTGAATTTTGAAGATTTAATCATGATAAATCAGTCGGACCAGCATTTCACAGGGGCACTAAGTTGCATTCGCAGTCTTTTCAAGATACTCAATTGAACAACATCTGATTTCATTTCTCTAAGATATTTGCAGAACCGCGAGATCCCAAACATGGGTTTTTTGATTTCTTTCTGGTTATATATCTTGCAAAAACAATTATTCCCCTATTTTAGCAGAAAAGATACTTTAGCAGAAAAGATACTTTGAAGATGGCAAAATTATGCGAGCATTGGTGTCTACAAAAGTGATGGTCAATTTAGTATTAAACAGGTTTGGCCAATCTTTACTGAGTCGGGGAGGGGGTGTTTAGCATATTGAATACTCACAGACAAGTTGCTGCCGATTTATTCATCACGCGTGTTCTGTGAATCAATTTAGTTGCAAATCAAAAACACAGAGGAGTGGCCGATCTGAGAGATATCATTGCTTTCTCTTTATACTTATGAATATAGCCCGAACCATTTTTGGAATGGAAAAGATTAGAGCCTGGGTCACAAGTGGGTCAGTGTTCTCCTCTGTTCAAAAGTGGAACTCAAATTGGACAATTCCTTGATACTCAAGTTGATTAGGGGAATACATGGTATCATTGCAAAAAACCACTGAAGGACCGATATAAAGGTATTGTCAGCGACGTGGCCCACTGAGGTTGGCCGCTACGTCTATCTGCTAGCCAATACCACTAGGCCACCATGGGTGAGCTATTATCCTCTCCTGTTTCGTGGTTTGACCCGCTTGCTGGTTCTCCACCGGCCACTCTATTGCTCCCTAGTTGGCCGTTAGTAGTTATATAGTTATGCCCGCCCCGCCTCCGACCCCAGTCGGGATGGCGAGCCTACAGGATAATTTTATTATAAGAGGGTATTCTCCAATCCGTGGGGAAAGATGGAACTCACATCACACAACTAGTGCCATGGCAAAGTATCAGAGTATGGACAATATAAGTTTATTCAGATCTTGAAAAATTTTCTCGCATCGCATTGCTCTGTGCTAGCCTTATCTATCTTAGTTATAAGACTAGAAAGTATTTCGAGAGTATGGTCTCAGCAGAACTATATTGTCCCAAAGACTTTCCTTTAGATTTTGACACCAATTAACCGCTTATATGATACTAATTTGCGATGTGTTCGTCAACAAGGGAAGTCCTTAACACAGGGGGTTTTGTTGTTTTGGAAATTAGCACATGTCCTTCACAAAAGTTGTAATGTTTGAAATGTCTACTAAGATCGGGGAAATGCATGCCGAAAACACGTATTTCTATGGGAATACTCAGAACAAAAGGGATTTCTGCACACCACAGGTGTTTCATGCACGGCTGAAGAAAGGATTGGTTGCTCTTTGATCTGGAGGGCGATTTTAACAGAATTGTAAGCTACAAAGTCTGAAAATGAACGTGTGTTGTCACAATGTTTCTTTATCTGGGTGCTTGTTTGCTTTCTTTGCTATATTCCACTGCTATTCCACTGTCACAACCCAGGTGGTCTCTAAGCAGAAAACGACTTTATTACTCTTCAAAGTACGCGTTCCTTTGACTGCTATTTTTTTTTTTTCATTTTCAATCGCGAACATGCTGAACGGGCGGAGCCCAATCCCGGTATCGGCCATGGATTGTGGCTGCTGCAAATATCTGTCAAATGCACCAGCGCACGAGAATGCCAAGATGATTGTATTATGGGACATTTTTCATGGTAAGCCGATTCGGGGTTCGGAAGGTCCTGCAGCCAAGTGGTTCTGGCCCGACCATTAAGGAAGAAATAGGCCGAGTCTTTTTTCAGCAAGCACTCAATTTCTTTGTTGAATGAAAAGACGGGAAGAAAGGAAAAACAGTTAAAACCTGAAAACATGAAAACATGAAAACATGAAAACATGAAAACATGAAAATATGAAAACCCAAAAACACAAAAACACGAAGAAACTAAACCGAGAGGCCAAATACTTCGCAATGGCACAAGCTGTGTTTTTACCATGGCCTATGTGCAAAATAACATGCCTGGATTTATGCCTCGCAAATTTCGCCGTACCCTCTAACCACGTCCGGCACGAACCATGCACAGAGATTACGATAGCTATAGTGCGATATACGGAGATGCGCAGTGCAATGTGATTCATACTTCACCTCCGTTTTCGGCTTGAGAAATCACTTATAATCGAGACCCCGAAGCCGAGTATTTATTTTTGGATTTATTTTTGTACTTGTATTTTGGATCACTATTTATATCTACTGTGACCCCATTCATTTGTCCATCAAATTTGCCCATTTTTCGAGGTTCCACGTTGATTCCCCCACCACTGCTGTTCCTAAATTGCCATGTTGCGGTGCTTAAGTAGAAGGTGGCTTTATTTGCCGTTGAGCTCTATACGGAAGTATTCATCTGCACAACTCAACTTCTACCAGGTTTTGGAGCTACAGCCTAGCGCCTCGCTAAAGGAAATCAAAATGCAGTTCAAGCGGTTGCTGAAAAAATACCACCCGGATTTGAATGCACATCTTAGTGACGACGACAAGGAGGCTAATAACCAGAAATTCGTGCAGATGGTGCTGGCATACGATACGTTGAAAGACCAGAAAAAGCGAAAGTCTTACGACGAAACGCTCCTGCCTTCCACGCGTGGCAGGAGCTCCATGTACTCCAGGAGACCGGATGCAGACGACTGGGAGAATAAGTATTACGGTGAAGCCAAGTTCTACTCGCGGTCACGCGCCTCCGGAAGCTACACTTCCCACGGCTACAACTACACGAGACACAAGGTGCATAACTTTTACAAAGGACAGGGGCCTGCTTCCGGCTCAGGGCACTTTACGGGCGAACACCGAAACCGCGGCGATCGGTTTGATGTGCCCCACTTTGACTACCACGAACATCTCTCGAAGCACTTGAAATTCGAGCAGCGTATCATCAGCAAGCACTTATCGGAGGCCGACAAAGAGGCCGTGCTACGTCAGCTTGCACCAGATGGCGACCTCTCAAAGGTCAACGAGGAGCTTATCACGAAGCACTTGATGAGGCAGGCAAAACGCGAGTCTTTTGCCAAACGTGACACCCCCACGCATAATTATCAAGCCACTGCTACATATAATCCATACATGTATCATGGGCCACAGAACGGGGCACATGGGGCCCATGTATCTGAGGACAGCGGCGCAGGCTTCAAGGCGTTCATGGTAGCTGGAGGAGCGGGCTCTGTATATCTACTATACCAGTTAATGCTAGGTTAAATAAGCGAGAGCTTTCTGGCAATAAACAATTATTTAGTTATTGAGGTGGCGTAGAGTTTATTAAGGAGACTGGTGACTTCAAAGAAGGTCAACGGGATGATAAAGACTAAGAACACTTTGGATAGCTGGCAGGAAAGAGGGTTGCTTTGGTAGCTCACAACCTCTCGTGTTGGGTAGCTCACAGTATCACCTGTTGGGTAGCTACATGCACTTAACTGAGATATCAACCAGTGTCTCTAGACCGTCTCAAATATTTTGATTTTTTGTATCGGTGTTCCGCAGACAGTTTTAAGAGGATAGTTGCCTTTCTCCAATCTCTCTATATAGTTCCAGTTACATGCTTGGTGGGGCCACCCGTCAATGATTGACGTCTTGGACTGTCGTCAACCTATTTATTGTCCAATTCATAGACATCACCCCTATAGAGGTTGCGTGTGGCCAAAGACGAGCCTCTATGGTGTTCAAATCCGAAACAAAATTCAATAGCTGTAGGTAACATAAAAAGGCTTTGGTTTGTAGATGAAAACAAACTACCATAAGATTCGGAGCCCGATGTAGCAAAGTTTTTGGCAACTTTCGTGATCAAAGTGGATCCACTAGTACATGTGGCGTAGTCCCTTTCACCGACACCCATTTCGCGTGTGTCTTTTCTAGGGGCTCGGTTTTCTTTGAAGTTTCCCCAGCAGAACCTGATGCTTATAACTTATACACTCAGAGTCGGAGTACATATGTGTTACATGACGAGGTAAGCCTCCAAGCCGGCTTAGAAAGTAAGAAAGAAAGAAAGTACTAGACGCCGCAAACAAGATGTATACTTTTTTACACGCAACCCCGGAGATGGGTAAACTTGCAATATTAGCAACAAACCATGGACCATCTACTGCCAACTCTCTCTGAAAAAAGACCCAATTTTTTCCAATAAATTTCTGGTAGTGTTTCCGAATATCAAATACACTCAGAACCTTGTGATTGGCATGGAATTTTGGTCTTTGGGCATCTGTGAACATTAAGTTTCAAGAATTAATACACCAGTGTCATAATCTGGAGCTCGCATATAACCTGATAACAGTAAGAACGTCTTAAGATGCATGAGTCATCATAATAAGCATCCCAAATTGACTTATTTCGAGAATCTGGGGGTGGAAACATGGGATACCCACTGGATACTTTCCCTGGTTTAGACGCTATAGAGCGTCAAACAAATACCGACGAGTCGTTGGTATAAGTTACCGATTAAGTGAAGCAATTCATTGGTTGATTGAATATCTGCTAACGAATTTTAGAACCTTGAAATCCCCTCTTTAGGTAGACCAGTGCCTTGGGGCGCCTTGGGGCCATACGTACCTGCTTTTGTTTACTTCAAAAATACAGATATCTATGAAAGCGAGACCCTGAGAGACAAGGATTTCGAATAATTTATTTTTGAGAAAAAAGAAACAGCTTCGAAAACATACTTATCCAGGAAAATTTGTCACCTTGATGAAACTATGTTAAGTATATAGTTAACTGTCTACTCGTGTGCACCAAAGGTCATATCAAAACAAAACAAATTAGAGAAGTATGATCACACAATCAATCCTTTCTTTTACAGACCAGTCGGACAATACCTATATCGTTAAAGGATGGCCCGTCCACCAATTTACACCAACCCAAGTCGCGGTTAGAAGACGAGAAAAAGGGGAAGGAAATGTTTACCGAAGGGATTCATAGCGGGCTTATTCAAAGAATCAGTCCTTACGAATACGCCCTACGCGAGTCAATCATTAAGATCGTCCAGTATTTGCTGATAAAATGTATACAAGAACAGAGTGAGAAAGAGCGAACCGAAGCGTTCTTTCTTCAAGTGAGTGATAATGCAAGGGAATGAGATTTTATGGCTACCAACCACATTTTAACGGTCGACTTCTCCAAACACCAAATCCATGGTACCGATAATAGCGACGGCATCGGCCAATAAATTACCCCTGGACACGTGGTCGAAGGCACCCAAGTGGGCAAAGCCGGGGGCTCTGATTTTACATCTGTAAGGTCTTTCGGACCCGTCAGAAACAACGTACACAGCCATTTCTCCCTTTGGAGCCTCGATGGCAGTGTATGTCTCACCAGCAGGCACAGCGTAACCCTTGGTGAAGAGCAAGAAGTGGTGGATCAAAGCTTCCATGTCCTCCTTCATCAAGGATCTCGAAGGTGGGGAGATCTTGAAATCTTCAACCTTAACTGGACCCTCAGGCATATCGTTGATACACTGTTCGATGATCCTGAGAGATTGCCTAAACTCGGTCATTCTACACAAGTAACGATCGTAACAGTCACCGTTATATCCCACAGCAACATCAAAGTCAACCAACTCGTAGGCATCGTATGGCTGAGCCCTTCTGATATCGTAAGGCACACCGGAACCTCTAAGCATGACACCAGACAAAGAGTAGTTCAACGCGTCGTCCGCGGTGACCACACCCACGTCCTGGGTTCTGGCCTTCCAGATACGGTTATCAGTACACAACTCCTCCACCTCATCGATTCTGTCACCGAATTGCGTGGCCCACATGTAGATGTCGTCCAACAAGCCCGCGGGCAAGTCCTGCGACACACCACCGGGTCTAACGTAGGCCGAGTGCAATCTGGCACCGGAGACACGCTCGTAGAATTCCATCAACTTTTCTCTTTCCTCGAAACCCCACAAGAATGGAGTCAAACCACCCACATCCATAATATGCGACAACACAGACATACAATGGTTCAAGATTCTGGTGATTTCGCCAAACAAAGTCCGCACGTACTTACCTCTCAAGGGCACCTCTACGTTCAACAACTTCTCTACGGCCAAGGCAAACACCAACTCATTGGTCATCATGGAAACATAGTCCAATCTATCGAAGTAGGGCAATGCTTGCATGTAAGTCTTGGACTCGATCAACTTCTCGGTACCTCTGTGAAGCAAGCCCACGTGGGGGTCCGAACGCACGATCTCCTCTCCGTGCAACTCCAAAATCAACCGCAACACTCCGTGTGCTGCCGGGTGCTGGGGCCCGAAGTTGATGGTGAAGTGTCTGATTTTGGTGTTCTGCTTCTCCACGTGGGTGGGATCGTCGTCTCTACCCCAGGTCATGTCGACCTCGTCCATGACTTCTGTGAATGTGGTTTTGCCAATGACAGCACCTTCTTCGGAAATCTTTTGTGGAGTCTTGCCCATGGCATTAGTGAATGGCTTCACCAGGTCCTGTGCGGCCCCAGCTCTGAGGCGAGGAGCCACGGAAAAAAGTCGGGTGGCATGCAGCCTCGACGCTCTGGCCAAGTTTCTGTAGGAGAACATCTGTGACGGTCGGGCGGATTGGGTTGTGGATGTAAAATAGGCACTCCGAACACAATACACTAGTTTAGCGTGTGGGAAAAAACATCACTGCGTAGGTTAGAAAAAGCACTATCTTCATTGGATGGACGGGCACCCGTGCACCTGGTGTTGCGCACTGCGGAGGATTTTTAATGCAATTTTGCAGTTTGGATTTTGGGGAGGTTGCGTAAGCAGACGTGGTGGTGCGTTACTGGCTGGAGTGGTCACGTGAAGCGGACGGAATGTTAAGAACACAGTGGCGGATGCTGGTAGAGGAATTGTCACTTTATATGTAGTTTTTTGTTCCCGGGCTTTCACTAATTTTGCTGCTTTATTTACTAAAGGAAATGCCGGGGCTACAAAGTGCTGGCCTTGGAAATGTCCCAGCATGGTGTTAATTTATCGTGAGTCGTGCCTAGGTTTCGGTTTTGACGTGCGAAGTTTTTGGTGCACTCACGCGTGTAGGCATAATCTCTACTTGCAAGAAGAATTAGGAATATTTCGATTGATCATGACTTTTTTATACCAAACACATGGGGTTAGTGTGGGTTTTTATTAATTTTTTCTTTAGTTATAGTTTTTACTGATATCGTTTTTATTGATATAGTTTTTATTGTTTTTCTTTTCTTTTTTTTTTTTTTTTTTTTTTTTTTTTTTTTTTTTTTTTTTTTTTTTTTTTTTTTTTTTTTTTTTTTTTGAGGATGAGTGCACCACTGTTTCATGGTCTGAATACCCAGTACACCTTGAATATAAGTGTAGAGTTTGTGTTCATGTAAAAATGAATCATGACAGCCACAGCTTTAGAAGTTTCATTTTAATGAAATTCAGAGAATTTTCTAGCCGACGCCTCAACGTCAATCTTACAGATGTCGTTATTAATACCGACGTTTCTTGGACCAAGAAGGAAATTGCCGAGGAGCACTAAGATCGCGCAGCCTTCCATACTGTGGTCCCATCCTAACTCCCAGTGGCTGCATTCCACCACAATATGGCTAGTATGGACAGAAATAGGGGTTTTGAGATCCCAACTTGCACATAAATATACTTCTGCCAAAAAAAAAGAATAGCAAAACCATTATTGTTGAAGGAAGTACCCCGGGGTCCAAACCGACGTAACCCGGTGTACGAATGTTTCCCTGCGAATGTTTCGCTCTCCCGACTATAACGATAAACATCGTGATACGGGATGGTTACTTCGTCCTTTAGGAATAAGGAACATCCAATGAAAAATCGAACACTTGTGTCCTACTTCCCGCAACTAAAGAATTTTTACTAAATTTAGATATCCTATATGATTCTTTGAAACCTACCGCTCAAGTTTGCGAGATTACTACCAGACACCAAATCGTTGAAGCTGGGAGACAAGATTTTCTGCTTCTGCTTTGGTTTCTTGGTGTTTTAGACTTCCCGTATCGGTGTCTTGTGTAGCCGCCAAAACTCCAGATTTATGCCCTCAACTGATCTACTCTTGGGAGTGATCCCAAAGCTTTTGTTTAGTGGTCAAGAAATTGGGGCTCATTTGCTTATCCTAAGCGGATATAATGGTGAATATTGTTATAGCCATATAGTCTTCGCAAAACAGTTTTAGAATATTCCTATTCTCCCGAATGTTTTCAAGTTCCCTGTTCAAGTGTTCATGATTCTCTCTTTCTTAGAAAATGCTCTTGATTCTATGACAAGTGTTGCCTCTGGCCATCCTGGGGTCTAGATATCTCTTGCTTATGACTTAGGCAACAGTAGGGTAATGTTGCGCAAGAACTCTTTGGTGTGATGCTTGGCGTGCGAGGGTGTTGCTTATCACTGCTCTTCTCTCGTGGTATACCATAAAGTTTGCAGCTGAAAGTCACGATTGACTTTTCTCCGAAAGAATGCATAGCCAAAAACACTTGAAATCAACCTTTTGACAACATTCCAACTCTTTTTGTCTACGCACAACTATTGATTGTTCGAGAACTTCCTGTGACGGTAGATGGTAACGGTCTTTAATAATTTGTTTATAATCTCCACTATCGCACTCGCACCCTGGTAATTTTCTTAGGCTACTGCATTCTCAAGAAAATGGACAGTGCATACCGTATCAATATAGTGTCCATGTAATCAAATTAACTTGCAAGAGGCCATAAAAGGCAGCTTACCGATGATCTTGGTATGATTATTGACCTTCATATGATCTCGCGCAGCGTGGTGTGATGTCCCACGATTTTGAAGTGGCTGCAACCCACCAATATCATTACGAATACCCCCAAACAAAGGTACTTTGAAATTCATTAGTGCTAATAAATACATTTCGAACACAATGTTCGAAAACTCCAAATTTCGGTGAAAACTCGCTGGGGTTCAAACTGATGACCCAAGTTGTTGTGTGTCAACCCTAACATGGCCAACTTGTCCACTCAACCACTGTTGTATCTTATCTATAAAACGCAAAAAAAAAAAAAAAAAAAAAAAAAATTGAAAAGTGACCAGCACTTCCCAACTACAAAAAACTATAGAAGCTATAGAAAAAACCTGTAACAAGTTCACAACTTCAGATCAGGTGTATGACGCTTGGTGTAACCCAAGAATCACACTCAAGGTCTCCCATTGGGAGTGACCCCTCATGAAGACCTCTGCCCAATCCGAAATCATTGCCTTGAATTTAAATAAATATAGAAAAAAACCTACAATACGTCCGGCTAAGGTACTGTGACGTGGGATTCTCTACAAATGACATCTCTGATGAACTTGAATGTAATATTGGCGCCATTACAAACTAGCTATGAAAATTTGCGCAAACTCAGTTGGTTTGTCGAAACTGCCCGCCATGTCTATTCTTCCAGACGCCGAGAGAAAATTGGAGGCATTGTTCTCCAACCTCTCGTGAATCGTGAATTGAAACGAGCGTTGGAAAGTAGCAAGGCAGGGACAGGGTGATACAATCAATGCAGCGGCTAAGGTAAGGAGGAGAGGTTCGGGCTTGGGAAAGCCTGGGTCTTTCGTGTCTCAGTACCTTAGCCAGACGTATTGTAGGTTTTTTTCTATAAGTATATAGTTTTTTCTATAATACGATTTGTTTCTTTAAAAAAAAAAAAAAAAAAACGAAAGACCCCCGACAGACCCCGACTTACGGACTGCATAAACCCGTCACTTCACCTGGGTCTTGCGTTTCTCCTCAGGAAAAGAATACACACTAAAAGATGCGGTGGCTCAATGGTAGAGCTTTTGATTCCAAATCAAAGGGTTGCAGGTTCGATTCCTGTCCGTGTCATACTTTTTACATCACCTATCGACTTTTTTTTTCTTCAACACATTGTTTTACCGTTTATTTCCTTCTTGAACCTCAAACCCTTTCCCCAACCATAGCCCAGAATGGCCAAAAAGACGAAGAAAGACCCCCCACTCGACCCAAAAGAGGCCAAGCAAAAGAAGAAGGCCGCGAAGAACCAGGCCCCAGAAAATGACGAGGCCACACCGCAGAAACCTCAAAGAGGTTTAGCCATCGGAGATAATTTCGGCTGGACAGGCAAACTCCCCGCTACGCTCCTCTATGAACATTGCAACAAGCAGAAATGGAACAAGGTCATTTTCGACATGCGCAAAACAAGCAAGGGGTTCATTGGCATTGTAGATCTCAGCTGGGAGAATCCCAAAACCAAACAAGTGATCCATGTAAAATGGTCTCCCGAGACAGAACTTCTTCCACCCCGAGAAACCACCAACGAGGCTCGTCACTTTGCCGCCACCTATGCCATGTATAGGCTCAACTACGTCAAGAACTTGAAAATGGTGTTGCCCACGATTTTTAGAGACTACTGGTCCGCAATGGAGGCCAAGAGACAAGAGGTTTTGAAAAAGGATAAATTGGCCCACGATAAGTTCTACAACGCCAATCCTTTCCAGGTCTACTTAGATGACGTAGCTGAGAAGAATCTCCGTGAAAAAGAGAGGAAAACAAAGGAGAATAGTGAGGCTAAGATCAGGAAACCGACTGCTAATATCAACATCAACTCTCTAAAATCAGACGACAAAACTACAAAAAACTCTGAGGGGAAGACCCCCATAAAATCAGTTAGGGGAAAGTCAAACAGTGACGTGCAACCAAGTAAGAGCAAGATCTCGCTCCGGCAATTTCCAATTGGCAAAAAAGCCTGGGAAAATGCCCCCTTTGTTGATTTTCCCTCGGAAATTCGATCAAAGATCGAAGCCTCGATCAAACACCATATTAACTGGGTGGAAGACTTGGGCAATGCTGAATTGAAACCACCGTCCCCTGAAAATTGGGTGTCTCAGTTAACCGACCTCGGCTTTAGGCCTTCGCATGCAAAAGAGGCCACGCGTCATACCCTCACTTTTGTGGATGCCTTGGAGTGGTTGTTGTTCCACGTTCCGGAAGACGATTTGCCCATATTTTTCGCCAAACGTGACGAGGATAACAGCTTATCTCTCAAGATCTCCACGGACATCCAAACCGAGTACCTCTTACAAAGACTTGCTCTCTCTGGATTTGACAAGGACGAGATTTTGGCAACATTCAAGGAAAATGACAAGAACGAGTTAAACACATGTGTTGCTCTCACCCACAAAACCATTGCGTACCAACCAGGCCCCTTTGATTCCACCGGTGACGAATTTGACATGTGGCTTATGGAACTTGAAGGAATCGAATCCATTGGGAGCAACACGATTGTGTACCTGGATAGTCTGAGGCGCGTCGCCACAGTTTCTTTGAACGTTCAGGGTGTGACGCAAGGCATGTTACTGGCCAAGGTATTCTATTCGAAAGGATACCCGAACGTGTTGCCTGGAGTCCAAATATTGGTCAACGATGCATCGTTCAAATTGGCGAACTACATCAAATTGTCCATAATACGCCAGTTGCTTGAATACATTATCAACAACAATCTCATTGGAGAGTGCATGGTCTACACAATGGTAGAATGGATTGAAAACAATGTTGCTAGAGTCATAGAAGAACCCGGGTCTTTGTTGAGCGCTCCGCACGAGAAGATCGAGAACGCTAAGCGTTCACAGAAATCCAAGAAATTTGGCTCTTCTCGCTCTGGGTCCAAAACACACACACTTCTGGACACTGATGTCCAGGAGTTGCTGCGCGAGTATGGCGAGAGGCAGAAGCTGGCTCAGTTCAAGACGTCGATGTCTCAAAGACAGAAGTTGCCCGCATGGAGAAAACGCGATGAATTAGTCAATATTATCAGCTCCAATAAGGTTACATTGGTTACGGGAGAAACAGGTTCAGGAAAGAGTACCCAGATTGTCCAGTACATCCTCGACCATATGTGTACTCAGAACAACTTTGTGGGCTCCATCATCTGCACGCAACCCAGACGTATTTCGACAATTGGGTTGGCCGAACGTATTTCCGATGAGAGAGTGGCAAAAGTTGGAAGCGAAACAGGCTACATTATTAGAGGCGAGAATAAGACCCTGAAACTGACAAGGCTCCTGTTTGTTACAACCGGTGTCCTCTTGCGTATGCTTCAGTCATACTTGTCTTCCGATAATCCTGTCGATTCGGGGATTTTCGAGCACTTGGAGTACATTTTCATCGATGAAGTCCACGAAAGATCGGTTGACAGCGACTTCCTTTTAATTATTTTGAAGAAGATCATCGGAAAGCTTCCAAAGCTCAAGATTGTGCTTATGTCTGCTACGATAAATACCGACGTTTTCATGAAGTACTTTGACACACCTGTGAACCATCTACACATTGAAGGAAGAACTTTCCCCATTCAGGACTTTTATCTCGACACCTTGCTTGAAGATCTTGACTTTTCCATCCAGACATATGATGGCCAGATCCTCAAACCCAAAGCGGACTCGAACTTTTTCAAAACCGGAAGTCTTAATTACGATTTGATTGCCCAACTTTGTCTTTTCATCGACGAGAAGCTCACCCGCGAAAGAAATACTGGGTCCATCTTGATTTTCTTGCCCGGAATTATGGAGATCAGCCGATGCACCAGAAAGATCGAACAAAAGTATTCGGAGTCTTCAAAATCTTGTTGGTGTCTTCCGTTGCATTCTGCTCTTTCTCTGAAAGACCAAACAAGAGTGTTTAAGACTGCCCCAAAAAACACCAGGAAAGTAGTGATATCCACCAATATTGCCGAGACCTCCATCACCATACCAGACTGTGTGGTTGTTATTGATAGTGGCCGCTCGAAGAGTATGTTCTTTGACGCAAAGGCAAACACTTCCCGCTTGGTCGAAAACTGGTGCTCCCGTGCAGAAATGTCTCAAAGAAGAGGTCGTTCTGGTCGTATACAGAATGGAAACTGCTACCATCTTTACACCAAGGATACAGAACAAGCAGTGCTTGGACAACCAATCCCAGAAATCCGTCGTACTCGGTTGGAAAATCTCTATCTAGTGGTCAAGTCCATGGGAATCAATAAAGTTTCTGAATTTTTGAACAGCGGACTTGATCCTCCAGAAGCTCAATCTTTAAAGAAAGCCAGGTCCATGCTTTTTGAGTTGGGTGCGTTGACGGGAGACGACGTCAATGAAAACTTGTCCCATTTGGGTAAGTACTTATCGTTCATTCCGACCGACTTACAATCAGGAAAACTCTTAATTTTGGGATGTATATTCAGATGTGTCGAGACCTGTTTAACGATTGCTGCGATTTGTTCTGGAGGCAGTCCATTCTCCAGCAACTTCGATATTAAAGATGAGGTACGGAAAGCAAAAAGTAAATTCGGCAGGAACCAGGGTGATTTGATGGCATCTGCTTTGGCTTACCATGAATGGGAGAATCTTCCTACGCACCAGAGAAAGAAGTTCATCGCAGAAAACCATTTATCTTACATGACTCTCCAAGATATCCAGTCTACGCGGACGCAGTATTTGCTGACACTCAAAGAAATCGGATTCTTACCTTTTTCTTACCGTTCGAGCGAAGAAAGCAAATTCAACCAAAACTCCAGAAACTTCACACTCATCCGCGCAATAATCACTGGGTCTTTTACTCCACAGTTGGCTCGTGTGCAACTCCCAGACCCTAAGTACGCACAGACTTTGGTGGGTGCTGTAGAGATTGATGCGGATGCTAAACTGACCAAGTTTTGGATCAGGAATGAGAAGTACATTGATCAATGCAATAACAAAGAAAGCGTCACAGAAATGCCTGCTACACGAGCCTTTATCCACCCATCATCCTTGATTTTTTCTGATTCGGGTGCGGGTGCCAGCTTACCTAATGTTGAGGATTTGACTTTAGAAGATGGCAGTCTCGACATGGAAAAAGTGCGTGAGCAATACGATATGACGCCCAATGCAAAGTATAACTCGACAGCCATGCACAAGTCTCCGTTTGTTGTTTACACTTCGTCAAACGAGACGTCTAAACTTTACTTGAGGGATATCACCCCCACCACCACAGTTGGTGCGTTGCTCTTTGGAGGAGAAATCCTGTTTGATGTATCTACAAACCTTTCCGGTAAGAGGTGTCCGGGTATTGTTTTGGATAAGTGGATGCCGGTCAGAACGTGGTGCAAAAATGGTGTTTTGTTGAAGAGACTCAGAGTTCTTTTGGACCAGGTCATTGAGAACAGACTTTCTAATCCAGAACAAGAGAAGGCCCAAAGTGCAGACGAAGAAATCCTTGACATAGTGACGAAGGCACTTACAGTGGAAACCAGACAGAGGTGAGAAAGCGCAAACCTTTGTGGGCCAGCTTCACGATCTCAAGCTGGGAAGAAAATGAAGGTATTTAATTCCCTGTTATATTATTTACAGGACGCCATAATGATGACTCGTGACTATGGTTAAAAGGTAAGAAAGTAATACACTAGAGCTGTTGCTAAGCCACTCTTTTGAGTATCTTATTGGTAAGAAAGTTGAGATTGCAACGGTTGCTTGTTCTTTGAGATGGGTAAGTTTGTCAGTTTATCGGAGTTGTTGAAGAAACTGTCTTGTATGTGATATTGATCAACTGCCACAAGAAAAAACCCACAATTTACCTTTGGTAAGTTAGTTTTCACTAGCCTGGTGTCAATATCGAGGATATTCTGATTCTGCACGAGAAGATATGCCAGGTTATTATGTGGCTACCCATACTCATCGGGTATTGTTGAGCAGGCAACCGGGATAAAGCAAAAGTACAGTTACTAAGCTAGGAAAAATGGGCCTTTAGTTCCCAAAACCAAGTATGAAGTCTCATTGTGTTTCATCTAGTGCTGAAAATTTTACAAGAGATCGGACTGAAAATAGGTTTTTGTGAATTGGCATGGCGACTTTGCAAACGTTCAACAGGTCATGATCGTTGTTTTCTTTGTGAGCGAAGTCAAAGAACTTGATGGCACTGATGCGATCCTGGAAGTTGAAGTTGCAGCTGAATCAAACCCCAAATCTCCAGCATTCAAAAGCGGACACTTAAGCAACTGCAGAATAACAACCTTGATAGAGGGGATGCGGGTGTGTATTAGGGACAGAAACGTTAGAATTGGCAAAGTTTTGAGCCCCGAGGAAGGCTTGAAGAGAGCAGTTGGTAGAGATTTGCACTTCATGATAAGACCGGGTCACTTGGATTGGACCAGCATGTGTCTCTAGAGTTTACAGAGAAATAAATCGTTAAAACAAGGCAAGAGGTATAGCTGATTATGACATCTGCAAGGCCACAGACTTAAGATCCGCCGGTGTTTCAAAATAGGTCTTATCGAACTGTTTCGATACAAAAGTCATGTAATTTCCTGGGCTTTCCATAGATTAGAAGACACGTGCCACTACTTGAGAGCTCTGATAGGCAAAAAATAATACGTTTCATTTTCTGTTAGTTTTCGAAAAATGAAAAAAAAAAAAAAAAAAAAAAAAAAATTGAAATTTCACACCAATTGTCATGGCTCAGTAAGTATTATGTTCAAAAACAAGCTTGTGTATAAGTTGGATCTATAAAAGTTCTTGCATCGTGTCTGGAGCTTACACAAAGTTATATATTTGAATTACATTTTCTAAGAAACGTCCTTCAAAGACTAAAGTAATATGGTGACGATCATCTATTGAACCCAGATACTCTTCCTGGCCCTATTGTATCTACCGAGTTGACTGTTGATCAGGTTTCGTCTCCCACTAGCTCTCAAGGATCTACTTCGACTGTTGAAGCATTCCTGTAACACCTGATAAGCTGGCTACGTCACGTCAACTTGCAACCGCAATGAACTTCAATGCACTCGAACAGTTGGTGTGGGTTCCGGTAGTGATACTCAAGAAACTGGTGACTTCGCCCACATCGAAGGAGATGCAATTAGTTGGGAGATCACATACTGACTCACTTTTCAAGATAGTGCGTTGTGTCAATCACGTTGGCTCGGGCGCATTCGACCACATTTTGGAAAAACTTATGCACGTTCCAGAGTCAGAAACAGAGGGTAAGTATGAGCCTCAACAGGCCAAACAGAAGCTTCTTAAGATCCCGTTTCTCAATAGACTGGCCTCGTCCGATGGTCTATACCTTACACGTGCAGATGCTCAGAAAGAGGAAGTTAAGCATGAGAAAGTTATTGGGAACACTGTACCCATGGTGATATCTTATAAGAAGCCACTTCTGGAATCTGAGAATGATTGGTTGCCTAGTCTCTACAGCTTAGCTGTATCAGTTAGAGCAAAGGTACCCAAGTCATTTTCTGAAGCAGGAAAGCTACTTCCAAACTCAAAATGGTAGTGTTGCGAAATAACAATGAGATCTAAAGAGTAAGATGAGAACTCCTTTCTCCGAAGCCAATATGGCTACAGTTTTCTGGACATAATTTCGTTCCGAACAGCCGTGGAGTACCTCAACTGAAATCCTTCAACTACTTTGAACGGAGATAGACCAATTGATAAGTCGAATGATTATGACTCTAGAATCCAGCAATATTCCGTATTTTGAATATTGCATTAGATGAAAGGGTTTCCTGGAGGTGCGTCAAAACTTGGGCAAAGAATTTTTACCACTATGCGGTGGATGGTGTGTGTGATAATATGATGAACTTTTCATCTTGTTACATACCCAAGAGGAGGGATTATTGTTAGCGATGGAGACGTTTCAAAATAAAAAGTATATTCAAGAAGTAGCAACCGGAAGTGGTAGGATTTGGCACTGGATTATTTATTACAAAAGAAAAAGAAAATGAGGAGTAATGCAAATCCGCGTGTTATTCAAAACTTATACATGTTCACCCGTCCACCGAAACCCACTGACTGATAAACACACGAGTTTTCCACGAGCCAAGTAAGAAAACCTAGCTAAGTCGCCCTCCCGAGATTTAAGATCTTACCCTATATCAATATGTCCATTCTCCTCGCATATAATAATTTCTATGCAACAGTATCGCGTGTATCATAATGCGGCTTGGGGGATGTGAGGAAAATTCTTCCCCGAAGCTTTTTCTTCTTGTAATCAAAGACTTGTCTCATTGAGATTTTGTCATTCGCGAATTACCATTCAAGAGAGCAAGTTTTCTGGTAAATGTGGATACGATACTTAGAAACTGAAATGGGTCCCCTTCAGTGAGGTTCTCCCTTGGACTTGAATTCTTTGGATGAAACCCTTGAAAATACTGGAAAGAAAAGCAGAAAGTTTTGATGCTTTTCATTGGAAATACGTGTTTCCCGGCTCTTTAAGACACCTCTTAACTGGATCCACATGAGACAAGTAAACCAAACTTCAGACTTTCTGCCAAAAATTAAACCGGACCCTCGGTAGCATGCAAGTTTCCCGTTGCAAAATTTCAAACCGTATCGAAGAGTTGATATCTAATGCATCCTGTCTAAGGGACGCTACCTTAACCTTGGGACTAATAAATTATCTAAGGTTGCTCATTCACCCGTTACTCATGACTACACCTTTTCTCTTTAGTTTGTGGTTTCACGAGCCTCGAATTTTTTTCGCAGCCCGATTACTTGCCTGGCCCCTGCTGCTGCAACGTTACTCTAGAGCAAGGTACGACCCACTGCACCGCACCGTTGCTTATCTCCAAAACCCACACGTGATACATCGCAATCGGTACAGGATGTGGGGCATTGCATGAACATTCAAAGATCTGCTTATTAAGCCACAGTACGGGGATGTTCGAACCGCCCAAACAACCAGATAAATTTTGTAAAATACTTGCTCTTTCTGGCTCAAAGTGTGTCGACCCACTTCTTCCTACCCTACAATATACACCGAGTCACATCTAATGGGCTCCTCCACAAATGACCTGCTGGAGCAGTCGCCACTCTTCAGACCCGACCACGGTACGTATAGATATGGCGAAAGTGCCAATTCTGAACACACGCTTTCGGGGGTGGCGGTTCCAAAAGTGATTTCTGTTGAAACTGCACCAATAGGAGATGAAGAAAGTGCCCTTGTTGATGTCGAAGATGATGATTTGAAGCATTTGTTGCCGGCAGTGAGAGAGACCGTGCCCTTGCATGACGACCCCAACATACCGGTGCTAACATTCCGGTTTTTCATCCTTTCTTTCGTATTTATAGTCCCTGGGGCTTTCATTGATACGCTAAACTTCTTTCGCACCACGGCAGCGGCTTACCTGATATTTTTTGTCCAGATCGCCGCCCATGCAGCCGGTGAATGGATGGCACGCACGCTTCCTAGGAGACGCGTGAGCTTGTACTTTTTCTCCTTCAACTTGAACCCAGGACCGTGGTCTATTAAAGAAACAGCCTTGATCACGGTGGCAGCCAAGAGCGGCGCCACGGGCAACTTGGCTACCAACGCTTTGGCTCTTGTTGAGCTCCATTTTGGTACACGCGTGCCTCCAGCCATAGCAATCTTATTTATGTGGGCTATTGTTTACATAGGATACTCATATGCCGCTATAGCCAAAAATGTGGTGAGTTACGACCCTCAGTTTCAATGGCCCCAGTCATTGATGCAGACTGCGCTTCTTCAAACCCAGGCTAAAGACAGTAAAGACAGAGAACGGAGGGAAAAGAGAGACGCAGAAAATAAGAGTCTGATTGGCGAGTCGGACTCGGTCCGCGGTAATGACTCAAACATAACCCGGAATCATAGATCACACCCCCAAAGGAAACCCCTCTTTACGCCTTTCAGTAAAAGGTCGCAAATGTCGGTGTTTTTCTTGTGTGCATTTGCACTAGCTTTATGGCAATTGCTTCCGGAATACTTCTTCCCCATGACATCGTCAGTAGCGCTACTATGTTACATTGCCCCCAGAAACCATAATGTGAACTTCATCGGGTCCGGGCTCGGGGGCATGGGCTTTCTCAACTTCTCCTTCGACTGGGCCAATATCACTTCCCAGGTCATGTTGATCCCGTACTGGGTACAAGTTATTCAATTTGTGGGGTTTGTTATCGGCGCGTGGGTTCTTCTCCCCCTCGCAAAATGGAGTCTGTTGTTTCCGTTTCCATATGGCCTAATGTCCAATAGGTTATTCACGGAAACCGGTCAACTTTACCCCACCGACAAACTCATGAACAAAGACGGCACTTTCAATCAAACTGCGTACGAGATCTATGGCCCGGTGCATTTGGGGTCACAAAGGGCTTGGAACATGTTCTTCGACTATGCGGCATATGTGTCAGGCGTGGTTTGGGTCATTGCGTTTGCTTGGGACCGGCTTAAGGAAAGCTGGAACGGCGGACGTGGTCAACTAAATGACAGGCTCAACAAACTTCACCGCGCATACGAGCCAGTGCCTTATTCGTGGTATATCATGCTTTTCTGCCTTTCTATGGCTTCATTGGCTTTAGTCCATCGGTGTGGGTACTTGTTCATGCCATTGTGGGCTTGTATTGGGGCGCTTTTCATGGGATCAATCATTGTCACGCCTTTGATGTGGTTGTATGCTCTTTCTAATTTCCAACTCCCCATCGGCACCTTCAACGAACTCCTTTATGGCTACATGGTGAAAGATCGGAACGTCAAACATCCAGGAGGGGCGGCATTTTTCGGGTGTGTGGCTGGGAATGCCTGGTACCGAGCTCAACACCACTTGGAGCTGATGAAACTTGGCTTTTATAACCACCTTCCACCAAAATCGGTGTTTTTTGCTCAGATCATGGGCGAGTTGATCGGCGTTCCCGTAAATTACCTTTCGTTCCGCTGGGTTATCTCCTCTAAGAAGGACTTTTTGATTGGCAAGAAGACAGACCCTCTCCATCAATGGACAGGCCAGTCATTGACTTCATACCACACCAATGCCATTGTGTATGTTCTTTTGGGACCACAGCGCCTTTTCTTGAAATACCCACTTCTTCCTTATGGGTTTCTAGTTGGGCTTTTGTGCCCTTTGATTATTTTCGGTCTTCACAAAAGATTCCCAAAAAGCAAGCTCAACTTCCAGCTCTGGAACACCACCGTATTATTCTCAACGCTTAGTACGTTCTACGGAAATGTGTCAACGGGGTTTCTTTCCAAATTCATTGGTGCTACCTTCACCATGTTTTATGCCTATAGGTATAAGCACGGTATCTGGAAAAAGTATAACTACGTGGTTGCAGCCGCATTAGACACGGGCTTCAACTTGTCAATGTCGTTTATATTCATTCTAGTGTCCTTGGGCATCACTGCACCTGCTTGGTTCGGAAACAATCCAAATAGTGTGGAGCGATGTTTTGCTTTGGACAAATAATGACTTTACTTTGGATATGCCAGGCATGGTTAGTCAAATTGAAATTCAAATTGAAATTCAAATTCAAATTCAATTCGCTGTGATTGAATTTTGGAAGGTGGGAACATACTGAGGTCGGTGGTTTTTAACTTGGGTCTCTGGCTGGTTAATCCATTCAGGAACTCATATCCTGTATCATGACTTGAAATTCCACCTGGGCTCTCAAAGTTGGGTCTCTTTCGATCAAAATTGGTACAAGCACTGGACACACTATAGAGGAGATGTAATTTATAGATAGTCATACAGTGAAAGTACGATGCAGTCGACTCTAAACAAACAAATATTAATTTGGTAACTTTTGCAAATCCAAATTCGTGATCATTCTCACTGTCGAACTGTCCTTTTTCCCTATCTAGCTGAAAATCGCTTGAAAATCGCTTTATGAAATATCATAGTTTGCACAATCTATCAGTTTCAGCACCCTGGTACCGCCCATTGATTCCAAAATAGAAAATGAAACTTGGAAAATTTCCTGGTGGCATCTTTTTGAACAAATCCCCCTTATTTTGTTTGTTTTCGCTGCTTTTGTTACCGCTGCTTTTGTTACCGCTACTTTTGTTTTCGCTGCTTTTGTTTTCGCTACTTTTGTTATCTCTGCCTTCGTTGACAGAATCAAGATTGCACCTATCAATCAACAGAATGGTGTTCTCTTTCTGGATATATCTCGACACCACGAGGCCAATACGAACCATCTTGGATCTGTATTGTTTTCCCACAATATTTAAGCTTGATCAATCTGGTAGACTTGTAGTTTAGCTAATTTAATCCTAAGAAGTGTTACAAGGGCTTCGGACGGGGTTTCGGAAAACAAAACATCCTTCAAAAGCTTAAAGCCATTGTTCGGCTAATTCCGGTTCTCGAAAGACTGATGTGACACTCGACCCATGGTTTGTTCGCCTTCGTGATTAAAACTGAGATCCCATACCATTCGTTCATTGAATTTTCGCATAAATCAAAAGCATAGCATTTGAGATAGTTTTATACGCCCTTGTTTAAGTAATTTTCTGGGACTTTCAAAACCTCTGCCGGACATTCATACATAATTACGTAAACATATCCACATTAGTACCTTATTAACTTGCTCCCATGTACGCCTTTGAAATCACTGGAATCGTTGAAATCATTCAAATCAAATCAATCGAATCATTCAAATCATTCAAATCATTCAAATCATTCAAATCATTCAAATCATTCAAATCATTCAAATCATTGAAAGTCCAATAAGAAACGTAAAAAAATGGAAGGATATTGAAAGTCTTAATGACTAATCGATGCCCTTCCTCCACCATAGTGGCATGCCTCCACCACACCCCTCCTGCACAGGGCCGGGTTTCCGGTACCAAAACGCTCATAACCCTGGCAAACAACTTCAATCCAAAAACATCAGTTAATCCCCCACACTCATGTCTATAAGCAGCCTGCTACGATCACGTAATTCTCAGCGAGTAGAACAGCTCCATACGGCCGAGTCGCGGCTCCGGGAACTTGAGACTGCGTCCTATGCCGAGGCTCTACCGGAGGGCCTTCATGCATCGTACTCCATGGGTAGTGAAAAACCGTCTCTCAACTTTAGGCGGCCTCCGCGGACCACTAATACCTATTTGAGTATTTTGTTTGGGTCCATCTGTGGTGTTTTGGCCCGTAAGGGATTACAGGAGCTCACAACATACCACGGTTCTTTTTTGGAAGGCATTGTGTGGGCCAACTTTGTAGCGTGCATCGTCATGGGCATGGCCGTGGAGTCAGAAACAGTGTGGGCCGCCTTACTCGATGACTCTACGCATAAACCCATATATTCTTCCAAGGGCACTATCCCGTTGTATGTGGGAATCACCACGGGTTTCTGCGGCTCATGCTCGAGTTTCTCTAGTCTTATTCTCGAGGCATTTACCAAGGGTGCTAATCTTCCACCCACGTCGACGCATTATCCAAACGCTGCATATGGAATCTTGAGTGTTCTTGAAGTTGTCTTGGCACATTTGGGTACTTCCGTGTGTGGTTTCCGTGTAGGAACCCACTTCACGCGTGCCGTCCAGAAATACCTCAGTCCATTGAGCCTCAGCATTTATAGAATCGTCGAAATTACTGCTGCGGTGCTAGGCATATTATCTTACGTGGTAGTGGTTGTACTTATTGCAACTAAATCCGAAGGATCGTGGCGCTCATGGACTTTCTCGTGTCTCTTTGCTCCCTGGGGAGCGTTTTCCAGATTCTGGCTTTCGAAACTTCTAAATCCACGTGTTCGAGACTTTCCCATGGGTACCTACGTGGCAAATTTTGGGGGGACCATCCTTCTAGGTATATTTACTTTGTTAGCACGAGGCAAAGCAAACACAGACAGTAGTATGCCTTTCGTTTCGGGTGTCTTGAGCTGCCATGTTCTCGCGGGCTTGGAAGATGGCTTCTGTGGCTGTTTGACCACGGTCTCGACATTTGTGGTGGAGATTTGCGCTCTAGACTTACTTCATGGGTATACATACGGTCTGTTATCTATCTCCACCAGTTTCATCGCCATGTTGTTGATTGTTGGGTCGTATAACTGGGCAATTGGCTTCACTGTGCCCGTCTGTTGATAGTTGTTCAATAGCGATGGGCCGTTTACTTGCGATGCTAAGTGTGTATTGTATGTTCAAAACTTCGCATCAGTCGACCCACAACCTTGGACAAAAGTTCCGTCTATCCCCAAGACATTCTCCGGACCTGTCTTGACTTCCAAGATATTTGAGTGCTTTCGAAGAAAACTTCTGGACAAATGAACTTCCATTTTCAACCCACTTGACAAAGTCGTACTCTTCTTGTTCTTATACGGTAGAACTCTGCCACGAACATTCACAAAAATGGAGAATCCCTCTTTGTGCACCCGAGTAGTTTCAGATGGAAACACGTTGATGACACATCCCTCAAACGGTATCGCTATCACCGCCAATTCTCTAAATGCTTCTTTGAAAACGTATACTCGAGCACCATGGGCTCTCTGTGCTCAAAAGTGACTGAAAAAAAGTATGCCCGCTCCATATTTATTCACAAGAAATTAACTAATTGTTCCGTGCACATTCATCAAATGCTAGGGTTCAAGTGATGCCTCTCCTAGAACATGCAATGCTCCATTTGAGTTGGTGATTCTGATCGATCCTGATCGATCCGGATCACCTGTCTCGATTCTTTCGATCTCGCCAATCTCGCCAATCTCGCCAATCTCGCCAATCTCGCCAATCTCGCCAATCTCGCCAATCTCGCCAATCTCGCCAATCTCGCCAATCACATCGACTCATTGATGAAGGTTCCTCAGAAACTCTCACCCTTCAGTACTTCTATGCTGATCCTTCAAAGCTCTTAATGTGTGGACTCTTGAGAAGCATGCTTCTTGTCGCCCTTTCTATTTTTCTTCTTCTTCAACACAGCCTTCTTCTTGGTCTTGCCAACTTTACCAACAGGCATAGTCGTCTTCACAAACTTAATGTTGGGTCGTTCATACACAGGGGCCCGTACAGGACTGTCTTCAAAAAGGCCATCGAGCCAAGGTACTTCTGTGTCGCGAATACTGTTATTTACAACGTCAAAAAGAAGTTTTCCGCCTTCCCAGCCCTCCTCCAAAGATAAGATGCTGACGTTTTCCGTTCGAAGCACATCCAGGAGTCGGTTTGTGGCCCCCCGAGGCAATTCCACGAGTTTGACCCTGTCCATGGCCGACCGCGATGCTGCAAACGTAAGTAAAGGGAAACAGCTCGTTAGTAGAGACGTGCTGATATCTGATTTGGCCACAAATACATATTTCACATAATTTTCCTTGGGTATATCTGTATTAAGTGTCTTTTTTGTCGATCGAGTCTTACCCAAAAGTCTTGCCCGGTTTGGCTTGGCTTGTTCCTCCAATTTCTTGACAGTGGAGTTAAATCCGACGGTAATTTTCGAAGCAAGTTCATGCTCATGCAATTTCTTTTGCTTGTCTGACTTTTTCATTTCCAAATAGCTGCCGTATCCAGAAAGAACTTGTGTTAAGCACTCCATGATGTTTTCTGCTGTGGGACGGTCCACTGGAGGCCATTCTGCGCCTTTGGAAAAGGGGTTTTCGAGCAACGGCTTGAACACATCGCGCTTTTTCTGCTCTATATCTTTCAAGGATCCTGCTCCGGGTGCATGCTTGGACATTTTACCGTTATTTGGTTCCAATTGTTGTACTTGGAGACTCCACTATATGGCAGGTGAGATGAGCCTGATGGGCCCCAACTAGTAGGATGCAGGAATTCTTCAATTTGACTAACAAATCAACGGAACGCTGCCTACAACAAGTGAAAGTATGGTATTCGTTTATTTTGTTTATTTATGTTTTGTTTAATCATAACAAAAGAAAAAAGTCAAGGATGCAAAAATGTTTTTGCAAAGTAATTTATACAGCAGTTCTTCACTTCTTCTCCTCGTCCTTCTTCTCGGTAGAGTACAGAGGAGAGCCTGGCGAATATGAAGGAGAGCCTGGCGAGTATTGGGGAGAAGTTGGCGAGTATTGTGGAGAAGTAGGTGAGTAACTTGGCGACGTGGGTGAGTATTGCGGCGACGTTGGCGAGTAGCTTGGCGACGTTGGCGAATACTGCGGAGAAGTTGGTGAGTAACTAGGCGAAGTTGGTGAGTAACTTGGCGAAGTTGGTGAGTAACTAGGCGAAGTTGGTGAGTAACTTGGCGAAGTTGGTGAGTATGTAGGTGATGTTGGTGAGTAACTAGGCGAAGTTGGTGAGTAACTAGGCGAAGTTGGTGAGTAACTAGGCGAAGTTGGTGAGTAACTAGGCGAAGT
>JAJMHT010000025.1:20456-46923 GCA_030583145.1 Metschnikowia vanudenii | reverse complement strand
ACCCAGGGGATGTGGCGCCAAATGAGAATGGCGAAGTTGGGGAAGTCATCGAAGGTTGTCCTCCATAAGACGTAAGCGAACCAGAGGCGTCCGAAACATTCGCCGTATGAATAGGAGAGAATCCAGCACCTTCTTCATACTGAATCTTGTCATCTTCCATCTCATAGTCCCTGTATGGCGTAGCACCTCCGTCTGTTTCACCTGGAACACCAATTTCAGAGTTGACACTGGCCTCTTGCAACATTTTCTCATCGACCATAACATCGAACGCACCGGTACCCAATGGAGGCATTTGACCTAAGATGACATTTTCGGAGATACCGCGACAGTCATCTAACTCAGCTGCAGCTCCAGCATCCAACAAAATCTCGACGGTTTCTTCGAAAGAACAACGCATCAATGCACCTGTCTCAGCTCTGTTTATACCGTGACGAGTAATAGCCATCAAGTGACCACGGGCGGTCATCACATCCACAAGCAATGCCATATGACGGTAGTTGACGTAAGAACCATCGAAAGCAATAACGTTAAGAATTTCTTTGAATAATGCCGTACGAGTAGCCTCGATACCAAGCACAGAAAGAATTTCGATAAAGTTATTGGAGTATGTTCTGGAAGCATCCACACCTGGAACCGTGATGACTTCTGCCAAATTGACACCATCAGTTTCCAAAACCCATTCTTGCTTTTGCAGGAATTCACCATCTGCATCCGGCGTACTCATCTTGTGTTGCATCATGAAAACTCTAGTAATACCTGGAATACCACGCAAAGAAATCGTCTCTAACATGTGAGCCTCGACTCTCTTTAAGATCTGATCCTCTTCATGGTCGCCTTCTTCTTCTAATTTCGGATCACGGATAACACGACAACGAATAATCAATTTATCCGCGGTATCATCGGACCAGATGACGAACAAATCTTCACCAAAGTTTTGCGAAATCTTTTCTGCAACTTGAGCCATTGTCAATTGCTTATCCAACATTTTAGCTCTATCCAACTCAAGACGAAGCAACCAAGGGGATTGGTTATCGATTGTTTCTTCAACCTTTTCATCTGGAATAGCAAAGTAAGCTTCCACGGTATCATAATCTTCTTCAATGACAGTACTTCTAGGATCAGGGTCGTAGTAAATTTCGGTCGATGACGTAACATTCTTCAAAGTTGTGTGCTCGATAGCAGATTGCACAACCTTAGCTTTCTCAATATCAACAGCAATCTCTGGTTCTAAATAGACTGTAAGAGCTGGAGTTTTAATATTTTTAGCAACGTTCAAAATTTCCTTAAGACGTGGGACACCAAGAGTAACATTCTTCGAAGACACACCGGCATAATGGAAAGTGTTCAACGTCATCTGCGTCGCAGGTTCACCAATAGACTGAGCAGCAACGACACCCACCATTTCACCAGGATGTACAATGGATTTCTGGAATTGTGATTCAATTTCTCCACAAACCCACTCAAAGGAAACTCTGTTGAGTTTAAATTCTTCGACCACACGACGAGCGGCCAATCTAGACCTCAACAAACATTGGAAAAGCAAAGTTGCATTCTCCTGTGCTTCTTTAATAAGTTCAGTTTTACCACGAAGAACAAGAAGTTTTGTACAAAGAGTCTTGACACCTTCGACAATTTCCTCCAATTTCAAGTCTGAAGCCTTCTGGCGACCACTATGGAAGATTTGTTGGGCATTTTGAATGATACGACGCAAGTTAACAGGCAATGGCCAATTGTAGTCACCATTGGGGAAAACAACCTCTCTCAAGAACTTACGATCCTTGAGCAATTGGTCATATTCCTCATCCAAAACCTTTTGCACAGACACATCACCCTTGATTTGCTTTCCTGACTCCAACAATGATTCAGAAATAGATTTAGATGGATCCAAAACGTCAATTCTGTAACGCTTCTCGAAAGAAGCATCCGATCCCGGAATGGTATCCACAGATTGCTTCTCGACAGATGTAGCATCAATTCCGTCCTCACCATAGACGAATTGAATAATATCACCCAAAGAGTTTCTGGTAGTACCATCGTAATGCACCATAATATCCTCCAAAGCCTTGACCAAACGACGTTGGATATAACCAGTTTCCGCAGTCTTGACGGCGGTATCAATAAGACCTTCTCTACCGGCCATAGCGTGGAAAAAAAATTCTTGAGGTGTTAAACCTCTAAGATAAGAATTTTCAACAAATCCCTTAGATTCAGGAGAGTAATCATCCTTGGTGAAATGAGGTAATGTACGATCAGCAAATCCAAAAGGAATACGCTTACCCTCGACAATCTGTTGACCTACACAGGCAGACATCTGAGAAATATTGATGAAAGAACCTTTCGAACCAGATGTCACCATCTGCTTGACGTTATTCAGATCTTTCAAGTTCATTTCAGCGGAACGGCCAGCGGTATCACGGGCCTGATTAAGAACACGTGAAACATTGTGCTCAAATGATTCTCTCAAAGTCATACCTGGCTCAGGTTCCAACTTATTCTGCTGTGCATCCATGATGATCTCTTGCACCTTCTGCTTTGCTTCCTGGATAGTCGAGGTAACACTGCGCATGGTATCTTTATCAGCGATAGTATCACCAATACCGATAGAGAAACCATTATGTAAGAGCCAGTAGTTAACAACTTTCTGGATCGAGCTGAATAACTGAGCACATACTTGAGGACCCTTTTCTCTCATGACAGTATGGATCAAACCACCACCAGTAGCACCAACAGTTTTCTTGTCAACGACACCGAAGATGATCTCACCGTCAACTATCAACATACCCGAGTCTTTAGGACTGAGCATGTCTTTGCCGTCATCGAATCTTTGCAAATGGATTCCCTTAGGGATAGCCATGGATAACAACTGCTTACCCGACCATAAAGGCTTTGGCTTGAGGATCGCTGGGGGAGGAATGACACCATCCCAGTTAGGAATCCAGTATAACATGTTCATGACTTGCTCATATTCAATGAAGTTATCACGCAACGTCATTTTACGAATTCCGCACAAGGTGTCTTGCACAATACCCATGACAGGTTTGTTAGATTGTGGTGAGACAATTTGTAAAGGAACGGCACAAATCTGAGACATCTCTGCTCTGGTTTCAGGCGATTGTGGAACATGCAAGTTCATCTCATCACCGTCGAAATCGGCGTTATAGGGCGATGTGACAGACAAGTTCAATCTGAAGGTGGAGTAAGGCATAACCTTGACTCTGTGTGCCATCATGGACATTTTGTGCAAAGAAGGTTGACGGTTGAATAAGACTGGATCGTCGTCCATCAAATGACGCTCGACCTTCCAACCATATTGTAATGCAATGTCTCCTGCCCTTTTGTTGTATCTTAGATCGATACGATCACCGGTATCACGGATAACATATTTTGCACCAGGGTGTTCGTTTGGACCATTACGCACGTACTCAGTCAACTTGTGGATATTGTAAGGGGTCACAACTTCAGGGTATGATAAGGTTCTGGCAATTGAAATTGGAACACCGACCTGGTCAAGATCAAGGTTCGGATCACCAGAAATAACGGTACGTGCAGAAAAGTCCACACGCTTACCCATCAAGTTACCTCTCAATCTCCCTTCTTTGCCCTTCAATCTAGCTCTGATGGATTTGATTGGACGACCAGTCTTTTGAAGTGCTTGAGGCTGTCCGGCGATATCGTTATCCATGTAAGTAGCCACGTGGAATTGCAACAAGGCTTCAAACTCGCTGATGACGTGCTGGGGAGAACCGTCGATTTCAAGACGTTGCACATTGATATTTGCCTTAAGAATATCGGCCAACTTAAACGTCAAGTCATCTTCACCTCTTGCAGTATCATTAAATGCAATAGAAGGTCTCACGGGTGGGGGAGGAACGGGCAATACAGTAATCAACATCCACTCGGGTCTAGCGTAGTCTTCGTTGAACCCCAACCTCTGGCAGTCTTCAGGACTGATGTGTCTGAAGACACTCAAGATTTCAGTTGGGTTCAATAAACGACGCTCGGGTTGCTCGTTTTCGTCGTAAGTCTTATTTTGTTTCCAGGTACCCCACAACTTCAACCCGTCTCTACGCACGGTAGGCTGTGTGTGGCCACATCCACCTCTTCCTGCCGTGACCTGACCCTCTTCATTTATGGTGTCTGCCTCACACACCATTTTTGTCTTACAGACGTTCCAAACGGCATTGAAACGTTTTTTGGGGTCTCTTATGCGAATAGCCTGTGCCATCAACGGGTTTGAATCGTCCACAAGGATCTTGCCGCAGTGCATGCAAACACACTCACACACTTTCTTGATCTTGGCAATGAATCCGATATGGAACACGGGCTTGGCCAACTCAATGTGGCCAAAATGGCCCGGGCACTCGGCCATATCCTCACCACAGGTCTGACACTTGAAATTCCGGTCGATGGAGCCTAAGCGAGGGTCGTTTAAACCGCCGTCTCTTGGTTTTTTGGTGGTCTGGTCCATAGTTTCAGGATACTCGATCTTGGCAACCGAAATGGCACGAACTTCTTCGGGTGACAACAATCCGAATTGGACCTAGAGCTAGTTAGAAAATGAACATTAAGAATAAGCACAATATGAAGTCTACGATGCTATCCAGTGAAAAAAAAAAAAAAATGCGGGAATAACCCATGAAAAAAATGGCCAAATACATACCTCTTTGACTGACCGAAGCGGTGCACTGGAATATGGAAATTGACGACTCATTGCTGGAGGGAATCGAGTTTAAGAAAAAATAAAAAAAGGAACAAATAATTCCAACAAAACACCTATGTTGATATAGTACAGTTGGTATAGTACAAATATCCTCTGAATGAACAAGTTTTGCTTGCTTGTAGTGTGGCTAGGGGAAAATAACCTGAGGACACTTCACGAGGAACTTCGTTTATAGTTTTTGGTTTTTTTTGGGGGTTTTTTGGTGGTGTTTTTATGGGTATTTTTTCGTCTTTTTTGTTATGTGGATGGATTTCTCTCGACACTCAATGGAAAAAAAGGCAGCGTGCTAAAACGAAACCTTAATAAGTCAGCGGGAAAAACAATGACACGAGCTTAAACCTCTGACGACCTAGATCAAAAACCGGATATATCGGGGGTGATTCGAAATGGACGGTGGTGTTTCGACGAGGTTTGAAAGACTACCGGTGATGTACTATGGTGAGTTTTCAGTCGAAAAAAAATCGCTGGTAGGTGGCGAGCGTGGGTGTGCTGGTAGTTACACCAGAATATGGGGGGGACCAAGTTGGGCATGCGTAACTTTCATACCGGCTTACCTCAGGTAAATAAGCCCTGGCGAATTCTTGTATAGCGAGGCCTGAGTGACAAAATTGTTTGTTCTTTTGGGTTTCAATATGTTTTTTGGGTTTCAATATATTTTTTGGGTTTCAATATATTTTTTAGGTGTTTTTGTATAACTCTGGGTGTTTTTCTATAGTTCTGGAAATTGAAATTGGAGGAAAATGTGGAAATCTGTCGGTCTGTCTTCTCTGCTTATTCCCCTCTTTGTTGTGTGTGTACTGCAGGTAGTTGGGTGATTTCGTGCTCACGAGACAAGACCAGTGCAGACAGGGAAAGAAACAATGATGAATCTTTCAAAAGGAATTTCTCTGGTTTCCAAGCAACACCTAGACATTTTTGGGCCAGTGCCAGACATTTTATTTTACTCCGTGGGGTATTCTGAAGAAGAAGCTTTGTGTTTTCAAGCTTTGTGTTTTCAAGCTTTGTGTTTTCAAGCTTTGTGTTTTCAAGCTTTGTGTTTTCTACGTGGGCATTGGGCGTGCTGATTTATTCCATGGCTGGTCACGTGCGGTGAGGCAGCCCGTTCGAGATTCTGACTGCCTATCGACGGCACCGAAAATTACATTGTCGTAGCAAAATATGACATTTTCTCATCCCATGAGTGAGAGCTCCCGGGACTAGATTCTCATCTTAGAAGAACATTTGTGCCTCATGATACAGGGGAAGCGTAAGCTTAGTAACAATAATTCCTTTTCGTTGTGACAATGCACTTCCTGGCACGGCAAGAACAGGTTTTGAACATGAGCATCCCTCACAGAGAGATTTCTTCTTGAGAGGGTCATTTGATATTTTGGTGCCCTTTACTTGATTATTCATCATGAAAATTTTACTCGTCCCGGCTCATTTGTTACTAAGATCAATGGAGTTTTGCGAGAAACCCAAGGGTTCCAAAACGTGACTTGCCTCTGAAATTACTTGACTTCGCCTATGTTCCATATTCGGTGTTTTCGTAACGAACCATTCACCAATGCGAGCATAGCCTAGTTTATTATTTGAAACCCCTAGACTTGAAACGCTTAGACTTGAAAATCTTAGACTTGAAACTCTTAGACTTGAAACTCTTAGACTTGAATCGCAAAGATTACGCGGAAGGGAAAGATGTGTGGATGTACGTGGCAGCTTTACTTTGGCTCTGATTTGGGATAGCAAGAATTATTCTTCTTTTATATAGTCTACCGGGCCGATCAAGCGCTGGGATTATTTGACTCTTTTTTGTTTCTTCCTCATCTAGAAGTTTTTGGTGGGATGTACTTGATTTTGTTTGCAACAGCAGTGTTTTCTTTGGGTGCCGTCAAAGAACGCTTGATATGGAGAGGGAACGCCGATATTGAGGCAAATCTTCGAGGACCACAGGAAACCATGGCAAAAGAACACCTGCGCAATATCAAAAATGCTGGTCTAACTGTAACCATTAGCAAGCATGCTGATGGTACCATCAGAGTCACTTCACTAAAACCCGAAGATCGCTTGGGTATATTTTTTGCCAATTTGAAATCGTTCGTGGATGACTCCGGCTTTGATGCTCTTCGTTTTCAAGAGGAAGCCGACGACTTGCGTGTTGATCTCTCAGGCATTGGATTCTTGGTGCAGATATCTGCACCTTCTGACTATGACTTATTCGATAAGTTCCGATTCGTCAACCTTATGTTCCAGGCCATGAACAATTGCATTGAGAAATTGATTTCATTTGATATTCCTGGAAACTCTGGACACACATTGCTATACAAAATCCTCGAGCTCGAAGTTCGGGCCTACGCCTTGTGCAATATACAAGGAAAGCTCGACCTTCGCATTGAGGGAAGCGCCGGACGGATCCGGGATCTCTTACGAAGCACATATTATTGGGGTATGAGCTTCCAGAATTTGACAGACGTGTCTGTACCTATGAAGCTCATGGTTCAGGACGAGATTAATAAAGCCGCAGATATACTTGAGACTTTAGCAAAGTACATTCCGAAGCAACAGGACACCATGGGCAGTGGTCGATTTTTTTAGCCTCTTTTTTTCACGAATTTCTTTGAAGGGTATCTTTGGCTTTGCTGCCGCTTAGTTTCAATCTCTTTATGTGGGTTTACCGGTTTCAACGTATAAAATATTGCTCTTGAACTTTTTGTCTTCATTTTCTGAGCACCGTGTTTTTTTTTTTTGTTTTCTTTTTTCTTGTTCTCTTGCTTTGATTTTGATTTATTCCCTTCCTGTTTTAGTCAATGTTGTCTGCCAATAAATTCAATGCTTGCAAAATGGGCAAGAGCACCCAAAAAAACAAAACTTTGGTATCCCAACAACGAGACCGGGCCCCAACTGCGACCTTTGCTATGCAATTCAGTGGACAATAATCTCCCGCTAGCACCTTTATTTATTGTGGTTGATTTATTTTTATTTCATAATTGTGCATTAGAGGCTTAGAGAAAAAGGTTAGCATAATTTGTTATGTTTTGTTTTGTTTTGTGGTCTGTTACTTTCTCCTTTTTTAAAGATGGAATTGGCTTCTTCATTTTAAAGAAGTTCCCCTATGCTCAATGGTTATGTGACATGCGCAAAAGAATTGGACACGGCTACTATTGTAGAAGCCAAATAACCACAAGTGGCCTTGATGTAGAAAACTTCTCAACATACATGAATATATTTTCCAGTTAGCAGATTGCTTTCTACCATGAGGTTTTCTTTTTTTTTTTTTTTTTTAATTTTTAAATTTGAAATGATAATTTGAACTTATTGAATTTAAACATAATGAATTTAAACATAATGAATTTAAACATAATGAATTTAAACATAATGAATTTAAACATAATGAATTTAAACATAATGAATTTAAACATAATGAATTTAAACATAATGAATTTAAACATACAGAATTTGAATGAAAACGTGAAGGTGATGAAAACGTGGGTCTCTCAAACTTGGGCCATGAGAATGTGAGGAACATAGAAGCATGATAGATCAATACATAAAGGATGAAAACATAAAGGATGAATACATAAAGGACCTGTATCACACCAAATTTCATATGCTAATATGGAAAACCCTGAAAATCCCAACAATTCATAACAAATCCCAAATGCTTCCACAACGTCACACCCTTTGCATGCCGGAACGAGGACCAAAAATACCAGGCCATTCCCTTTGTTGTTACGTCATTATGTTTCCCGGGGATTGCCACCAATCTCGTTTAGGCAGGTAGTATAAATGTGACCGAGAAAGATGTTGCTATTGTTGTTTGCCATAAAAGCAATTTCTTAATCGGAAAGAAGATTAATTGGCGAGAATATCATCGTCGACAGACCCCCAGTTTCGTGGGTTTTTTGGAGCCAAAAATGGGAAAAAAAAAATAAAAAAATGAAAATCCGAACCGAAAGAGAAAGAAGGGAATGAGGCGAGCTGCTGGTCATGAGCAAGCAAATGTTGTAAAATTCCCAATGTTGAAGCTATACAATTCCACTTCAACATTACTTTTAATGTACATTCTCTGAAGAAAAACAAATTACCTAGCTGAACATCGCTCTGGTTTTACGGTGGACTCATAAGTGTCAGAAAATATCAGATAATGGAAATCCATGAAACAACAGTAAAACATCAAACATGAAACAATGGAGAATCTTCCAAGGTACCGGATTTGCATGGCAAGCCGAAAACCTCCCTTGTTTTGCTATTGCGGTGCGAAGCTGTATGTTTTCTTTTTGCCACGGACGAAATCCGGGGGTGGTGTACCTGTGTGGTTCTCAGATCCAGATCTGCTTTTTCCAGATTCCGAGGACGCTGCTCCAGCCCCAAGCCTCAAGCCCCAAGCCCCAAATCTCAAATCTCAAAGACAAGCCGCTTCCCCTCAAAAACATGGTGAATTGTGGGGATCTCCTCTCTCTCTTATCTACTTTTTGACTTCAGCCGTATGCTTTATACGGGCATTAAGTCTTCCCTAACCACGTTTCCCCTCTTTTTGCCGACACGCCCCCACGCCCCCACACCCCCAAGCACATTCAAGTACTTTCAAGCCCCTCGGAATAATTAGCCCGGGATCCAAACAGTTGTGAACACGTTTCGCATTTTTGCGCCCCGCGGCCGCTTCTCTTGCCTAATCACTGCATGCCAACAATAGGTGACCTCGGAATAATTTCGCAATAATTTCGCAATGTTTTCTTACGGTCTCGCAATGATTGCGCGTCGACAGGTACGTGCGAGAATCCGGGGAACCATGCGCAATTACCGACTTGTCGACGTCGGTCCGATGTTAGCTTGCTTTCCAATTGACCCCTATATGCGAGAGGGCAAATGTATAAATAGGCGAGCAATTCTGTGAATTTCCCAGGATTTCTTCTTTTTCTCTTCATCATCATAGCAAAGAATTCATTCCGACGCTATTTTTATTGAATCACTTCTCTAGACTAAATTTCTTTTATCATGACTGACTCTATTTGGTGGAAAGACGCTTCCGTTTACCAGATCTGGCCAGCCTCTTACAAGGACTCCAATGGTGACGGTGTTGGTGACATTCCAGGTGTGATCTCCACCTTGGACTACATCAAGAACTTGGGTATCGATGTTGTCTGGTTGTCTCCAATGTACGACTCTCCACAAGACGATATGGGTTACGATGTGGCCAACTACGAGAGCGTCTACCACAAGTACGGTACTTTGGAGGACATGGACAAGTTGATCGAGGAGGTCCACTCTCGTGGCATGAAGTTGATCTTGGACTTGGTCATCAACCACACTTCTGACGCTCACCAATGGTTCCAAGAGTCCAAGTCTTCCAAGGAAGACCCAAAGAGAGACTGGTACATCTGGAAGCCTGCTAGATACGATGACGACGGTAACAGACACCCTCCTAACAACTGGCAATCTTACTTCTCCGGTTCAGCCTGGGAGTACGACGAGACCACCGACGAGTACTACTTGCACTTGTTTGCCAAATCGCAACCAGACCTTAACTGGGAGAACGAGGAGACCAGAAACGCCATCTACGATTCCGCTTTGACCTTCTGGTTTGAGAAGGGTGTTGACGGTTTCAGAATTGACACTGCTGGTATGTACTCCAAGGTGCAAACATTCGAGGACGCCCCAATTGTGTTCCCAGACCAGGAATGGCAACCTTGTGACAAGTTCCACCAGAGCGGTCCAAGAATCCACGAGTTCCACAAGGAGATGTTCGAGAAGGTCACTTCTAAGTATGACGCCATGACTGTTGGTGAGGTCGGCCATTCCTCGCGTGAGGACGCCTTAAAGTACGTCAGTGCCCAGGAGAAGGAGATGAACATGATGTTCTTGTTCGACGTCGTTGAGGTCGGTTCTAACCCAGCGGACAGGTTCCGTTACGAAGGTTACAAGCTCACTGACTTCAAGCAGGCTATTCAAAACATGTGCTCTTTCTCCGAGGGAACCGATGCTTGGGCTACTTGTTTCTTCGAGAACCACGATCAACCAAGAGCCATTACCCGTTTCGGTAACGACGCCCCAGAGTACAGATTTAGAAGTGGTAAGATGTTGGCCACTTTGCTCGCCTCGTTGACGGGTACCTTGTTCATCTACCAGGGTCAGGAATTCGGTATGACTAACATTCCAAAGGAGTGGGACATTAGCGAGTACTTGGATATCAACACCGTCAACTACTACAAGCTGTATGTCGAGAAGAATGGTGACGGCGATGTTGGAGAATTGATCAGAAACATCAACTTGGTCGCTAGAGACAACGCAAGAACCCCTGTTCAATGGGATGGTACTGAGAACGGTGGTTTCTCTACCGGAAAGCCATGGATGAGAGTCAACGACAACTACCAGCAAGTCAACGCCATGTCGCAAGTCAACGACCCTGAGTCCTTGTACAACTTTTACAAGAAGGCCTTGCAAGTCAGAAAGGAATATAAGGATCTTTTCATCTACGGTAAGCTTGAGATTTTGGACTTCGACGATGAGAGAGTGTTCTCTTTCTACAAGAAGGCCAAGGGTAAGACTGCCTACGTTGTGTTGAACTTCACCAAGGACCCAATTGACTTTGTTCCTGCTCTTGAGGGTGAGTTGGTTCTCACCAACGAGAGAGTCATCACCGATCGTGTCTTGTCTCCTTATGAGAGTAGAGTCTACATTGCTGAGACTGGTGAGACCGACGATAACGATGGAAACGCTGCACCTGTCGGAGACGTTGAGAACCGTGACGAAGCTCAAAACGAGGAGGGTCAAGACGAGGAGGGTCCAAACGACGATTCTGTGAACCGTGAGCAAGAGGTTCAAAATGATGAGGAACAGAATGAGGATGAGCAAAACAACGAAGAGGAGCAAAACGACGAAGAGCAAAACAACGATGAAGAGCAAAACGACGAAGAGCAAAACAACGATGAAGAGCAAAACGACGAAGAGCAAAACAACGATGAGGAGCAAAACGACGAAGAGCAAAACAACGACGAAGAGCAAAACGACGAAGAGCAAAACAACGATGAGGAGCAAAACGACGAAGAGCAAAACAACGATGAGGAGCAAAACGACGAAGAGCAAAACAACGATGAAGAGCAAAACAACGAAGAGCAAAACGACGAAGAGCAAAACGACGAAGAGCAAAACGACGAAGAGCAAAACAACGAAGAGGAGCAAAACGACGAAGAGCAAAACAACGATGAAGAGCAAAACAACGAAGAGCAAAACGACGAAGAGCAAAACGACGAAGAGCAAAACGACGAAGAGCAAAACAACGACGAGGAGCAAAACAACGATGAAGAGCAAAACGACGAAAACTCCGAAGAACGTCAAAACGAAGATGATGAGAACTAGATTTGTTAGATCGCTAGACTAGAAAAGGTTTATAGATAACCACGACATGTTCCTTAAAATGCTGATTGTAAACTCATTTTTCCTATTTGATTAACAAGTACTTGGATCCAGATTGAAAGCGGACGTGCAAATGCAAGGCTTACATTCCTCTGTTGATAACAAAAGTGGTATAAAAAGTGTCCATATTTAATCTTGTCCCCTTAAACCACTTGGCCCTTGCTGTTTCAGGCTTTCTTCAGCGCTATCTTGATAGCATCTGAGCAAACATTCCCATGACAGGGGAGCTGATTCCACTTAGTTCATCAATGTCTGCAACCACATCATCCAAGTAAAATCCCACAAGAACAACGATGTAGATGAGTATCAAAATCACACCCTTAAAGTAGTTCGACTTACCCTCAGCATACACGTATGTGAAGAGGTAAATTGACACGAGTGTTGCAACCACGTCCCACCGAGGAAACACGAGAGAGAAAATCATATCAGTGTCTGTGTAGCCTTTGATCACCGAATAAACAACCAAACTGGGGATTTGGATAAGAACAACCTGTAAAGCATAAGCACTTCCGATTTCCATAGACAACGCGACATTACCACCGACTGCAAAGGAGATGGCGTTGACGAATTCTGTTGTATTGGGCACTAAAGCGAAAACCGTCAACCCCAAGAACTTAGGATTTATGGGAAAGTTTGAAAGAACGGCATCAACATTATCCACCAAGATCTCAGCGATGATAGCGTAGAAAATAGTCGAGACAAGCAAAATCACCGAAGACTTGGTATTTGACCAATTTGGAGCATCATGACCTCCGCTTTCATCAGCAACGGACAAACCTACTTCTTGATCTTTAGATATAGCATGATCTGAAGGACCCAACTTAGGCGTGGTAACGCTTCTCTTTCTTGGTCCTTCCAATGCGGGCGAAGAAACACTCGATTTTAATGCGGGTCCACGAGAGCTAGAGCGGATCTTCGAAGGTGGGTTCTGGTCCAAGCTTATAATACTTGGCGACCGCAAGCCACTGGCATCTTTCCTTGACTGTGCGGCCTGTTGTTCGTGGGAGTTTGTGGCCCAAATCAATGAAGCGTGGGTTTTCAACGTGAAGTACAATCCACAAACATACGCAATGAACAAGGCAAGTGCCACAAGCAATGAAAACGGACGAAGCACCTTGTAATATAAGTTGTCTAAGTTCAAACTAGGCTGGATGAACTGACATGTTGTACAGTCTTCAAGATCTTTATATCCACAGTTTCTGCACCGGATCTCGTAGGTTCCGTACATTTGATAAAACAAGGATGGAGCAAACATGATGACCATAGCAAAAAGAAGCATTGTGGAAGACACACCTGCAGATCTGGGATTATACCTCTGGGTCTTTCTTTTAAGAGCTCCACCACACATTGAGAGTCCGGGCAAAAGCAAAACACCACCAAGAATAGATCCAATCATCGATCCCTCCACGAGCTTGCCTTTAGACTGATTCAAAGCAACACAGTAAAGAAAAATCTCCACCACAGTAGAAAAGAAGGCGTTGATTACCGCACCAACACCCATTGACGACTGTGCCGAGATCGATGCAACAGCTTGTCCAATGAAATAAGCCAATGGAATAATGGAAAACAAACATCCACAAAATAAGAAGGAAGCATCAGTGTACCAAGTGTTCCATTGGAGACCTTCCTTTAGTAAATAATAGTCGAGTATGACAAAGACTACCACCAGTAATAAGTTGAAGAAGAAAATGTTTGTTCCACCCAATGTGTACTTATAGTAGTGAAGACCGCAACATCTATACGTACAAAGAATGATGGATTGTTTCTTTGGTTTCTTGGAGTTCGCCACTCTTTTATAGTAATCTTTTTCCTTTTCAAAATGGAGCGCCAACGGTCTTCTGCGCACATGCTCGCAGAGAATCCTGTTGAGATTAAACATTGGGATCGTGAAGACAAAAAGCCAACAAAAAGCAGCCGTGATGAAAGAAATCGGCTGCAAAATCCCATAGAAAAACAAGTAGAAGGCAAGCCTCCCAGAGGACCAACGGCCCCTTCCAAAGAATCTGATTTTGACGTCACTGGCATCAGTCTCTAAGGGTGAGTCACCGTTTGTGTTTTGGGCATCGTCAATGACGTTTTCAACGGGATTATTATTCTCTTCTGTGCTCTGACCTTCAATGATAGACTCATAGGCATCTCTCCATGGTCTTCCCTTGTGATCCTTGAGCAAAGGCTTGGACTCCGAGTTGGTCATTCGACGAGGTGGGGCAAAGAAAAGCCTACCTTCCTCCTCAAGCCGCCAGCGATGGAATTCCGAAATAGAGCGTCCGTCCAATTCGTCCTCGTCAAGATAGTTGTCATCCTTGTTGAGAAGCACGAATTTTCCGAACGGGTAGAGCCAGTATCTGCCCAATTGAAACAATAGCTTCACATAGGGTCTCAGAGACCGGTGCCATGCAAATCCCGAGCACACAAACACCACAATAGCGCCAATAAAAGACAAACTAGAGAGCAAGAGGCCAAAAGTGCAGCTCCAAAGAAGGTTTGTGGCATACACGCCAATGAAAATGGGGCTTGTGGGTCTGCGGGGTTCAAAGTCGTGGATATCTTCCTCTGCGCGGACAGCCACAGAGCGGTTTTTCTTGTAAATTGAGGGTTTCCAGATCTTGATACCAAAAGGGTGAGTTGAGTTGATAGCATTCTGCCTGTCTTTAAGGTTGAGAGACTCGAGAGTGCCTGAGGACGACGATGAGTGCAACGACGCAGCGTCATCGGAGTCGTCGTCGTCGTCCACGTCTCTAGGGGCCGAATCGTCTTCGGGGGCCACATCGGATTCGTCGGCGGCTAATTCTGCGGTCTCATCGATGGGGTCGCTTCTTTCCACAAGCAATTTTCTCAGATTTGTGGGGTGAAGGTCGCGGTCCTCGGACCCTAAACCAGAGCCCACAGCTTCCACGGCTTTGGCTTTTTTCTGCAGATAAAAGTCCCTCAAGGCATCGTGGTAGCCGTCTATGTACTTCTTATCGCGTTTGACGTAGACTTCATCGGGTTTATCGTCATCATCCACCTCATCGTTAACGTCATCGTCCACCGAGTAAATGAACTTGTTGTTGATGGCAGAGGGGCCCCTTCGTGGCTGCGGGCGGGCCTTATGGCGGCTACTTTTCGGGCCCTTTGCCTTTCGAGAGGGTGACTCCGATGCCAGCAGCGTTGTACGGTCTCCGTTGACCAGTGCTGACCGCAGTGCCCGTATACTAGGAGAATTTCTGGATGTGCGTTCAGACATGCCAGCGGGCGGGGTCAATAGCACCAGATGAAGAGGTAATCGGAGAAATAGCTTGATCTCTCGGGTAATTCAAATTCAATAAAAAAAGATACCACTAAAAGATTGAGGCACCTACCAATGAAATTACCCAAAAAGAAATCTATTTTGTTGTTGCTCGTGTAGAATGTCAATCCAAAATGTAAAGTCGGATAAAAGCAGTAGTACACTATCTGCACCGGGGATCCGATGTTCGCTGCGCGATAGTGAAATGATTATTTTGGCGCATGTGCGTGGGTCACGGGTGTGTGCAGGCTTCGATTCTGCTCACCCTCGGAAGTAATAAGGCTGAATGAGCGGGCGGGATCTGAGAACCGGTATGGAATCTAGAGGGAGGGAAGGAAGGAAAGAAAAAATAAAAATAAAAAATAAAGCAAAAGAAGCAGTAAAAAAAGGAAAAGAAGTAAAAAAAGGAAAAAAAAAAAAGCCATTTACTTTGTTTTTTCTTGCTCAGTCTTCTAAAAAGAGAAAAAGACAAGGTAAAAGAGAGGGTGAATTGTAATTTCAATGTCATGAACCACACCGGTGTGTTATTTCTGTAACGGCTTGTCATGCTGCATGCCTCTCTATAACCCACTGTGTTGGTGGCGTGCAGCCCATTTGTTGGTGCTTAAGATCTTTGGGGCCGCAACAATATATTGCGGTGCGACTTTTATAGCACTTGTTACCTTGGGCCTCTATTGGTTGGTTCTGTTTTGGTTGGTTCTGTTTTGGTTGGTTCTGTTTTGTCTCTTTTCTCTCAATGTGTTTTCTTTTAAACTACACGGATTCACATTTTGAAGCGGTAAATTGAAGAATTTGTTGGCTCTTTGTGCTCCTCTAAGTAATTCTAGGGGTGCTTCTTTGCTTCACTGGTTTTTATGACCTTGGCTGCATCTTCTTTGGGGCCGTTCGGGACCTATATTAACAAGCAGGTTGGGGCATTCCCCTGGTGTGCTCCGTTCTCCACTATTCAAATGGCCGAAAGTTTGACCTTCCACATTGATATTGCTAATGTTATTCCTATTCTTGTTTTTTTTTTTTGTTTTTTTCTCTCTTTTTCTTTGCTCTTCTTAATTAGATTCTCGATTCATCATCTACATAAACATGAAGAAAATGACCCCAAACACTGCTGTCACTTAGCACAGCCCAATGTGAAGTTGATAACCCTCTTTTTAACCAGAGACAGTTATAAAAAAAAAATTCAAACCTTCTTACCTCTTGAAAGTATGTTTTTCTGTCAGATGTTGTGTCATGTCGCTTTACACATGGAAATACAATACTTGGTTTTACTAGCTTGCTTCTGAATCTCGTGTATTGAAGGAATCAAAAAAAAGAGACGGCCCTCGGGTTCGTTTCAAGGCTGCTTTTCTGGTATTTCTCTTGAAGCACCCAGAACTTCTAGTTACCCAACCGGTGTCCCTTGCCCCTAAAATAACTCTTGTTTTCCAGTGCAACGGCTGTTGTTCTAGCTTTTGCCACGTTATGTGCAGCGTGTGCGTGTTGCAGTCTTGAAAACGCAGTGGTACGCACAGAAGTATTGATTGGATACTTGAGGAGCTTGTAGAAAAAAGTAGGAGCTTTCCAATATCCCAAATCGAAGATTGATTGGGTCAATGTGCTGGATGATATACTAGTGTCGAAATTGAAACCGACCCTTCTGCCATCATGCTGCAGATCGGCTTTAAAGCCGTACGCGCCGGGAAACAAGTTGTAGATTGGCAATGTGTCGGATTGAATGCACTCGTAGATGTATCCTGCCAAAATCCCGGCAAAAGAATCTGCTGGATGATAGTCTCCAGACATGATGGCCATACCCAAGTCAAAAAGAGGGAGATAATATGCCTTGATGGGCACCACTCCCAAGAAATTGATGACGGAGTTCATCGATGCTCGCAGCCAGAGGAACGTCATACATGACAGTAGCTGAGAGTGGTAGTAGAGAGAAAAGTACCCGAAATATGCAAAGGCGAAATTGATCACAATAAGAAACCCACCACTCACCAAAACAAACCAGAGGTAGTCGGGAAAGTTGCCCTGGAACCGGCCGCGGGAGCTTTCCAAATAGTTCGAGAAGGTGTAAAACCTATAGATGTTCAAAAGCACACGTACTCCGTTATTTTTGATACCGTCCACCACAAAAAAGGACGTAAACAACTTGTAGCACACGGTGATGATAGATTCCAACGTAGCAAGATCAAGAAGCTTGGCTTCGTTCATTGGTTGGAGATCCGCCGTGGGGATAAACATCACTCTTTTGAGGGAAAGAATGTCTAAAGATATGCCAAGCGATACCCCAATGGTGACGATAAGAAAGAACCGGGTCACCGGAGGTATGGATAGAAGATGGTCAGTGAGTCCAGCCATTTTTATTTTTTGGGGGGGTTTGGGTGTTTTCTTTGGCCTTTGCCTTTGACGCTCGTTTCTGTTTGGTTACGGATATGTTTTTCGGTGCCCTATATTTGGTTGGCTTAAGTCCTTTGGGCTTGTTGACGTCTATGCTTATCTATGGGGATTGAGAGGTGTTCATGAGTGTGTGCGTTGGCCGTGGTGCCGCGCGTCGGGCCGAGCGTAGGGGCGGGCGTAGGGCCGTGCGGGCCAGAGGTTCAAAGTCGGAGAGTTCAAGAAGGTTCAAAAGTGCCCAAGGCCAACCAAACACGCGGACCAAGAAAAAAAAAAAAAAGGAAAAAGAAAAAGAAAAAAAAAGAAGAAGAAGAAAAAGAAAAAAAAAAAAGACAACTCATATCCTTTTTCTACATATGGCATCCAACTCGAACAAGCATTATATGTTCCCAGCGTTGAATGGGGCGGCCCTGAGCCACCGCGCACGCACTGGAGGCATCAGCACCATCTGGGGCCGCGACTCTCATCCACAGGGCCTGAGTCTGCTCCAGTGCATCGAGAACCACATAGCTCGAAATAAGCATATCCTGGCATATTTCAAGACACAGGTATAAGGAACCCCGTGTGTCTCTTCTTCCATATTCCCAGGACGCTTGATATCCACTTGTATCGCACACGCAAAATGAAATTGGTGCGTTTTCTCATGAACTTGCCGTCGGCAACCAATCAGTCGGTGACCGTGGAGCTAAAAAACGGCAGTTCTGTCAATGGACAAGTTCTCTCATGCTCGCCGCTGATGAATATCTCTTTGAAAAACATCAAGCTCATCCAGCCACATCAGGATCCGCAGCTCATGCAGTTCATGAACATTCGTGGCAACCAAATCCGCCAGATTTTACTCCCCGATGACCTCAATATCGAAAGTTTACTATCGAAAAGCGTCACCAGAATCAAAGGACCGGGTGCGGGGCCAGGAAAGGTTGTTCCTGACCGTAAGAAACCTTTAAGAAAGGGTAAGAGGGCTTTCTAGTGTGGCTCCCTTCCCCTCAAGGCAGTACAAGCATCATGCTGAGGCATCGTTGTTGCTTTTGGTCATTAATATTGTCTCTCCAACATGTGCGTTTCATATGAGATATTTCCAAGAGAAGTTTCAATCACAAGAGCTGTTGATCTCAAGCAACAAGCTATCAACTTCAGGCAACAAGCTATCAACTTCAGGCAACAAGTCATCGACCTCAAGATTATGGTATGACAGAAACAACCGATAAAGAAATCTCATGAATATCAAGCAAATAATCTGGATGTTACGGGCTTGGGTGATAGGGGCCCCAGTTTCTACAAAGCAAACATATAGGAAAGTTCCCGATTATCTCCTTATCAATATATACAAGTGTTTTCTCGTCCACGCACACCCTAGAACCAGGTTCTCTTCTTCTGTTCTCTCTTCATAAGCTGTTTCTTGTACGAAGGTCTGGCTGCAAGAATAGTCTCGTCCATCTTCTCCATGGCGATTCTTCTCTTCTCGAGCTTCTCGGGAAGCTCTCTTTCCCATTTCTGCTTCTTCTGGAACAACACTCCTCTCATCCAGTTCTTGTTGTTGTACTTGTCCTCGTAGAACTTTCTGTGTGGGATTGGAGGCAAGAGTTCCTCAACACCATACTTGCGCGCCATCTTGAACAAGTCCGCAGACTTTCTCATGGATACCTTTGCCGAGTGCCACCTGCCCGTGTCAGAGTTTTTGTTGGGCAAAAATGGGTTGCATGTAGGGTCACTTATCGTAGAAGGTTTGTCCTGGTAAGACGCAAAAGGCCGAGGTGGATACCTAATAAAGAAGTTGTGTAATTTCTGAGGAAGCTTGGCGAACGCCTCTTTGGGGGTCAACGACATGTTTGTTGATATTTGGTGTGGATGTGTTTGGTATGGATGTGTTTGGTGTGGAGGTGTTCAAAGAGATACTTCGCATCTTTGTTGATGGAATTTTCTGTGCGCAGTCAATGTGAGAGTGCATGGGCTGCTTTGAATGGGTGCTAAAAAATTTTCGCACTGGCCAGTGGCAGTGGCAGTGGGTCCTTGCGAGATCAGGCCAAGACCCAGATCAGGCCAAGACCCAGATCATGCCAAGACCCAAGGCAGAAGTCCAAGCTTCTTTTACGGGAAATTTTCGAAGTAGAAATTCTAGAAAACCTTGGGAAATGACGTGTGGCTATGGATAATATCGTTGCTACTTATGTGTTTTGGTTGTCCCCAAAGGTTTCAAATTGCTTTGATTTCATTCTACCATTCTGGTGCATCGTGGTGTTACTTATGGCATACTTAACTACTTTATGCGATAAATACCCTTAGACTACCGTTTGAATATCCTTTGACGACCCTTTTTCGACCCTTTGACAACCCTTTGACGACCCTTTTACCAAATATAAGCTTAATAAAAACTCATCCCTGGGATTTTGTACTGTACATCCACGAAAATAAGAACAAAAATCTCTTGCCCCCAAATTATAGGCCCAGAGTTAGATGAAGGACTCTTGTGTACTAGAAGCTAATGAGTCGCAGGCGTTGAAGAATTGCTCGGGTCATTGGTTTTAGTTTTGCCTACTTGAGGAGGCGATAGCAGTATTGTTTTAGTGTATTTTTTTCTAAATATAAGTCAATCTAGATGAATTAAGTGGCAAATTCTCAGTGTGGAAGAAGACATATCGTTTTTTGCAACTTAATTTTCGTTTGGTGCCCAAGGTGTAGATTGCGACACAGGTAAAAGCGACAAATTAGTATTGAGGTCTTGCCGAATCTTGCCGAACCCGCTTGGGAGCGACATCAAAGTCAGGTAACTAATTAGAAGACAAGTCGTGCTCCTTTGTGTTGGCAACATAAGGACGCTCTGAAGTTTAGCCTTTTTGAAAATAGGCGGATATACTATACTGTGGAATTAGCTGAAAACAGGAGCTAGGCCGGACGCGTTTCTCGCTTTGGGGCCGTTTCTCGCTTTGGGGCCATTTGCCAAGCGTCCCCGAAGTGTCCCCGAAGCTTCCCCGAAACGTTCCTTCACATTGATTTTCTCGGGCACGAAAAAGTAATATACTAGTGGTTATTTTGATATTTATATTGATATTATACTTGAGTATAAAGAGTTGTATTTATAAGAGGTTTTAAATTAGGCGCGAATCGTGTCTAAACATGGGGCTACCATAACTGAATACAATTACTGAACCGGAATATATCGTGGTCGTTTTAGGTGAATTTCAATTAAGCAATAGGCAAAACATATGCTTTACGCACCAATACCGTACTTTCACTCGTGGCACACCATGGCACACCATGGCACGGAAACACTACTACCATGGTGTTGCAGCTGGAGCTGGTGTTCGATATTTTAAGTGGGCTCAAATTTTCCAGCTTTCAAATTATCAATAACCGAATGGTGTGACGTACAAGTCTGCCAATTTTCCACCTGAAGTTATTGGCCTCTTACTGACTGTGTCTTTCTTCGGGGTCTCTATGCTACTGGGCCTCTAATGATCAGTGTATAACAAATGTACACAGCGAGGTTTTTGCGAACTGATTTTTGGAGGCACTCTTTTCTGTCCCAACAACGCATTCGATGACATAGCTAAGAGTATAGTTCTGGGTTGTCTTTGGCATCAGCCCTAGGGATCTTCGTTATAGATTTTTTCTCGAGAAAGCAACATAACAATAGACATTAATTAAGTTTAGTTACACTGGAGTTGCGTATCCTATATGCTTAAAGTGTTTATGCTTGCTAAGCGAAGGTTAATTAATCGCTATGTCCACTGTCCCGGAAAACCTGGCACCAAAAGATACAGTTGCCGTATTTGGCAGTGTATAACGGTCCAAAAAAGGATATCTATTACAGAATATGGCCTTGTGGGTGTACAGGGCGAACCTCGAGTACATGTTTCTCCCCATATGTTCGCATTTAAAGGCTTGAAATGTACCTTTCTGTGTGCTTTCTTGGCTCTCACGAGCTCTTATTGCGGGTTTGGAGACCGTTGGATGTGGTCAAAACGTGGTCCAGGGCAAAAAAAAAAGGGACCCACCATGATGTATGAGCAATAACCTGAACGGCAACTTAATGAGTACCAATGTAGCAGCGCGAGAAAAGTGACTAATAATTTTAGTGCAAAGTAACAAGCGTTTGTTGTTTCCAAAGGGACTTAAATTACTGTGCTAAGCACACTTTTTCATAAGAGCCTATCGATAACAAGTCCTTTTTTCCCTGTTATTTCAGTGAATTCTTAGCGATATTTGATTGTTTGATTTTTTTTTTTTTTGTCTTTTGAAAAAACACCTCATAGTACGGTGCCCTCACTCATACATAAACCTCAGTCATACATAAATCAACGGAAGAGGAAACATTAACCATACAGCTTACACATACCCAGAAAATTTCTCATGACATTGTATATTTATTATATTTGGATTGTTATTTTTTATGGGGGTTTTTTCTGCGATACGTAACTCTGAGTTTCACCTCATCCCAGTGAACAGGAAGCAAGACAAAAAAATTACTTGGCAACATGTTGCAAAGCCTCAAGAACCTCCAACTCGATGTTGGCCTCAGCAGCAGCAACCTCATCAGAAGAAGAGGCTCTCTTTTGTGCGTCGGAGATCAAAGTCTTGATTTCCTGGGCATCGAATTGCTCAGGCTTGAAAGCCTCGATGGCGGAAACTGTCAACTTGTTGCCTGGTTGGACAGTAGCAAGACCTCCAGAAACAAAGTATTGCTCGGTCTCGCCGCCCTTGGAGATGATCTCCAACAATCCCGGTCTCAATTGTTCAACAATAGGAATGTGGTTGGCCAAAATACCCAAGTCTCCGTTGATGGAAGGCAAGTTGACTTGTTGCACCTCAGACTCAGAGTACAACGTCTGGTGGGGGAGAGCCAACGACAACTTCAAGGCTTCGGAGCCGGTTTCAGTGGCGTACGTTCTTCTGACGACGTTGGAGGATTGTCTAGCGACCTGGCGGAAGGTTTGTCTGAACATTTTTGGGCAATTCTTTTATGTGATGGTGATTCCTACTCTTCCACCGCCCTTTCTAGTGAGACGTGAGAGAGGCCCGACCGGTGGAAATGCGCACCGCACGACCGCGTCTACGCTTTTTAATTGGCCAGTGTGCGCACTGTGAGCGAGATGTCACGATTCCGGGTGGTGGGGCCAGGCGCTTTTTTTCGCACATACTAAGCCGAAGGGTGAGCCTGTGAGGTCAAGGTTGAAAGAGCCCATGTTAGACTTGGCTTTTGAAGAAATAGTCGAGGGTTTATGTCGTAAATCTCGGTTTTCTAAAGAGACCACTATGCTTTAATTAACAGAATAATAATGAAGGAAAACCAACGGGAGAGAGAGAGAGAGTGTGTGTGTCAGCTTCACTTAATTTTAGTTCCTCCTTTACTGCACGCCGTGGGTGCAAATTTATGCTCGCGTTTAGAACACGAGCTCCATGTCGGGGTTCACAAATCTTGTCACTGATTATTGAAAAGAAATGTAATTAACGGAGCTTGTGAATTTAGTGGCATAGTATTTCAAACTTTTTCTAACAGCCAATATGTACCACTCATTATTCCCAGCCAAAAATGCTCACAGTTTTGTTTTTGTCGGCTCCATCTTCGGTAAAAAGTACCTCCCTAGTTCACCCAAATCCAACACTACGTTTTGCTGTTTTGCTTGATGCCTGCTTGGTCCTTTATTCAGAAGGGGTCAAGTGCATCCAAAACTGTTACATCTGACAGCGCACTTCCGAACAGCAGGAGTGTGCAAACGACACCCAAACGTGAGGTAAACATGAATGGATAACCACCCAGTCGTGTAGGCCAATTTTATGCGGCATAGTGCGTGCATGTACGTCCAATTCTTTTGGCCAAGTCCATGAAAATTTCACTTGCATGTTTTCAGTTATAACAAGTTGGCCATGTCCGTCTGACCTAACATAAAGACGGATTACGCTAGTGGCTTGTGTGAAATTAATTATTTTGGGTTTGACTTGCATTGATTAACCTCGTTACCCTCATTTCTTTTATTTTCTCTTGATGTTTTTACGCGTGCCTTTTGAATGGATAGATCTTGTAGGATCACATATATTCCTCCGATTTTTTTTTTATTTTTTTTTTTTCTTTTGCAGTTGATCCTTGACGTTCGTGATTCTTTCGTCCTCGAGATCGGTCTTGATATCTATGAATATGCTCTGGTTTCCGGCAACGTCCTACCCTTCAGCCAAATCCTTTGATTTCTTCACCATTCTTGTGTGATTTTCGACTGGTTCAAGGTTGCCCTAGTAGTTCTAGGATTTCAAAAACAAAATTGCCGAAAGACCCATCAGAAAATACAAAAGTAGCTGCCACAACCATCAGACCAAAAGCTTCGAGGGTGGCTTTCCATTTTAGGATAATCAATCATATTCAGTTCACGTAAACCAACCAACATAAGCAAGGTTTATTCATAGCAATGCTTGAACCATCCACCTGTCAGCACAAGGTCTCGCATATTGATGTTCAATGCCCAGTAGTCATCAAGGGTCCCTTTATTCTCTCGAGCCATGCCATTCAGACTCGTACCCTTCCGAAACCCAACTAAAGAATTCAGATTGAGAATATTTGAGCTTCTTTCTCATTGCAAAATATAAAAGAGAGGATAACCAAAGAAAAAAAGAAGAAAAAGGGAAGGAAAAGGAAAAAGAAAGACCTAAATATTACCCCGGTTGAATCTTCGCCTGCTGCGGAAGTTCATCCTTTACAGCAGCCCCCATACGAAGCACGAATTCAATCACCGTGGCCAAACTGGTTTAGGAAGTTCTCGACGTCAAACTCCTCTTCTCCAGCACCACCCGCAAGACCCTCATCGAAATCTTGCCCTAGCAAATCCATGTCCAAATCGTCCAAGAGAGAATCGTTGCCCTTCATCATATTATTGAGGTCCACATTGCTGTGTTCTGGATTTTCGTTACTACTTTCTTGGGAGTTTGTTCCATTGTTTGGATGGTCTTTGAAGTTCATCGATAGAATATCTGAGGGGTTTGGAATGTCAAGATCCTTATCCATATCCATATTGAGATCAAAGTTTGGTTCCATGAGATCGTTCGGGGAATTTTGCTGGCCGGGTAGACCATGGGGGTTGTGATAATGTTGTTGGCTTTGTTTTTGGTGATGTAGATCCTGCTGGTTGTGGTGGGCTAGTTGGTTTTGTTGTTGCTGTTGTTGCTGTTGTTGCTGTTGTTGCTGATGTTGCTGATGTTGCTGTTGTTGCTGTTGTTGCTGTTGTTGCTGTTGTTGCTGTTGCTGTTGTTGTTGAGACTGTTGTTGTTGTTGTTGAGACTGTTGTTGTTGTTGTTGTTGTTGGGACCGCTGTTGGTTCACCTTTGCCAATTTCTCTTTCTCTTCCCTCTCGCGAGATATTCTGTCCCGTTCTTCCTGAAGGAGCCTTTCCTTTTCTTTTTGTCGCTCTCTTTCTTCGGCCTCGGCTTTTTCTCGAGCCAACTTTTCTTGTTCCTCCTTCTTCTTTAGCGCAAGAGCCTCTTCCTCCTGCTGCTTTCTTTTTCTCTCAGCCTCGGCCCTCTGTTGTCTTTCCAATTCCTCTTGGATCTTCTGTTCCTCTTGTTTTTTCTTGTTCTGTATTATCTGGTCCACACACCAGGGAGCATCATTGAACTTGGTGACGGTCTCATCGAGGATCAGCTCAAATCCGGCGATCTTCTGTGATAGCTGCTCCATCATTGGAGGAGGAATGAGCTGGTTGTTGGGCCCCGTTATAAGATTACTCTGCCTTTTATTGTTGTTGATGATCTCAAAGACATATCCAGACGTACGTAGGATATCATTAAGCGACTTGTTGAGCCTTTCCTCGAGATTCATTTTGGCGAGCAGCTGCGTGTGTGTGTGTGTGTTTTGTAAAAAGTATCCACCTTCAACGGGAAAAACGCTCTGGGCCCTATTTCGATGTGGAGTTCCATGTTGGGGCCGTATGCCGGCCCGAGTCTCACCAGGTTAGGTTTTGGCCAAGCGATACGCCGGAATGATCCCAAAAGAGGAGAGGCACAAAATTGGATAATGAAAACATTTTATATATAGATATATAGATACTAGCAATCGATAAAGGACATTTTATTTTTATTCAAACCATATTTGGTTACGCCCGGCTAGAATGGCTGTATATGTCTTTTTATCCAATTGAATTCAGTGGTTCGAATGGGGCCAAAAAAGCTTGTGTGGTTCACGCGTTTTTACATTTTAAAGGTGAGCCTTGGCAAAATCACAATTCTTAATGTAGAAGAAAAAAATACACAACGAAGAATCTTAAAAGTGAAAACAATAATAACTAAAACTTTCGGAGCTTCAGATTCTGCTGATATTAGCTAGAGACTTAGAAGATGCCCTAGTATGAGGTTTGACCAAAAAAGGGCGGTCGACGTTACAGCACTGCTGGACCAGCCGCACCGTCTAAATTGGACCAACGAAATTGCAAATTGCGAAGTTGCCAGTTTTTTTTTGTTGTACCTGCCGCGAGATCCAGCACGTATGGTCACATGACGTAGAAGGAAGAGTTATCTATAAGAAGTGGCCCCCAGCCATCCAATGACTTGGAAGACGATGAAGAGCACGTTTTTTTCTTTTTCTCTCTTCTCTTCTCTTCTCTCTTTTTTTTTTTTTTTTTTTTTTTTCTTTTTTTCCGTACACTGGGTTGATATGACGAAATGAAACTTGTTCTCACTCCCAATTCGATTCGCGTCTACCTAATAGAGCCTAATATAGTACACCTCTCTTA
>JAJMHT010000025.1:0-20356 GCA_030583145.1 Metschnikowia vanudenii | reverse complement strand
AGATTAGAAACAGCCCAATTAGTGCCTAAAACCGTTTTTTGGGTCTAAATCTCCCATTTTTATTGTTTTACACTGACCTCATTTTGCTTAATCCTGTTAAGAAGGGTGAGAGTTGGGCTTACGAAAAGGCAGTCCAGCAGTCAGTCCAGCAGGCAGGCCAGAGCAAACACGCGAAAACACGCGTTCCTCCTGTTCCCACAGGCGCAGGCCGAAATTCGAAGTTGCGCGACTGAATCCGAGAAAAAATAACTACAAAGCAAGCTCCAGTATTCCTAGAAACACAGGACCCAGGCCACCCAACACGAAATCCACCAAGAAACTAAACCCACTAAACCCACTAAAGACATTGTCAACTTCCAAGACATATAACCCAAAGACATATAACCCAAAGACATATAACCCAAAGACACTTGACTCACGTTCATCACGTTCATCACGTTCACTAAACCCACCCTCCATGTCTGAACTTTTGGTCTCGCGTCAAGGCCCTCTTGCTCACGTGTGGTTGGCCTCCAATTACGACAAAAAACTCTCAAAACAACAGTTTCTAAACACCAATATCGTCACTTCCTCCAATCTCATCTCAAACAGACAAGTGCAGCCTTCCAGCGCAAATACATCCCACGAAACCATCACCCTCAGACTTTCCGGCCAATTGCTCCTTGGAATAGTGCGCATCTACTCCAGAAAGACAAAGTACCTCTTGGACGATATCCAAGAAACATTACAAAAGCTCAAAAATTCGTTCAAGTATGCAAGTGGAGCCTCGTTGGCGTCGTCTTCTGCTACATCTGGAGCCGCCAGCACGGTAAACCTCCCGCCGCAAAAGACCACCATCTCGAACCTCTCACGCATCACGCTCCAGGACCAGATCACCAGCCACGATCTTTTCTATCAGGAGGATTTGGTTTTGGATGAAGCGTCCGACCGTATCGCCGACGCCGTGGCTCAGTTTCCCCAGGAAACCATACACAGCCAGCAAGGAATCCAAGAAGACCCCGACCGTTCTATCGAGGTTGCAAGACACGATTTTGGCGAGCAGAATGATCACGATCATGACATGGACGCCGATGTGGACCTCGATTTGGATTTGGATTTCGATCTTGATATGGATAACTCTATCGAGGTGGGCCGTGATGCACAAGCTGCTTTATCTGATGCTGATCAGTCACTTTTGGACATCAACCCTAAGGCCCCTGAAACTAGCCATTTGCCCGAGGTAAACTTTGACTTGGACATTCCCTTGGGTACGTCGATGGACCAGACACACGAAGATTCCGATGGTCCACACGAAGCCCAAACGCCACCACTGACCAATGCCAGACAACCTCGTCGATTGGTGGGTATCTCTGAGTCTGGAGTCATCCGCACTACCAAGAGAAGATTGGTCGTCGATTCACAGGAGGACTTGGACAGGGGTGTGCCCACAGAAGTGTTGAGAAACATCCAAACCTTGCAAACACAAGGCCGTTTAACCGAGGGGTCTTTGACTCTCCGACTTTCCAACCAGGAGAAGCTCGATCTTATCAATGAGCTCGCTGCACCCATCCAGGCGAAGAAAAGAAAGATCTGGAATCTTGATGAACAACTTCGCCAGCGTTGCTTGGAGTTATCCAACGACGAAGAAGACGAGGCCCAAAATACTACTGCTGAACAATCCGCAGACTTAGATTTCGACATGGACACTAACCTTGACTTCGACTTATCGTTGCCGGGGCTTGATTCGGATGACGTACTAGACCCGCTTCAAACGCAAGCCGAACAAGATGACGAGAACACAGAAGACGTTGGTCCGGAGAATCTCAGAAGCACATCCCAGGTTGCTGAGCACCTCCGACTGTTTTTCTTTGACAAGCCAGCCGTAACTCTCAAAGAATTGATGGAGAAAGACACTGCTCCTGAGATAACCACCCCGCTAGGATTGACACATAGGTCTGACTCCACAGTAAAGGTAAGCGAAAGAAGAGAAGCCACCAAATGCTTCTTTGAGTTGTTGGTTTTGGCCACTCACGATTGTGTGTCCTTAGAACAGGAGTCTCCAGAACACGGCACACAAATCCCCGATGGTGTCAGAGTCAGGCCTAGGGATATGCTCGTGTCTAAGTTTCTCTAAAATTTTCAGTATTTTCGATTCTTGCCCGAGAGACTCTGACTTAACTAACTATAAAGATGATAAGAGTTTTTCGACACCTTCATCGACTGATGTATAGGATTGGCTCAGGATTTGCGAAGAAAGAAGGGACTCTTCGATACTGAAAATATCAATCTCACCATCATCGTAAGCCAACACCATTTCTGAACCGTCTGCATTAAAGATGGCCGTTCCTGCTTTCTTTTCCCTGGTGGGGATTGTTGATATGGGGCTTAGAAGCTTCGCCTTGATATCCCAGAACTCAACGATAAGCCCACAATTGGGTGGTCGGAGTTTGCTAATGGTAATAAATTGACTTCCATACCCAGGCCTGGGAACTATTGTATCAACTAGCGTCGTTATGGGCAGTACGTAGCGCAATTTGCAGCTTTCTAAGTCCCACAATCTGAGGCACCAATCAGAATGCGCAGAGAGCAAGAATGCCGTAGTGGAATTATACTTGAGTTCCACCACTGAGGTGACGCTTCGTGCACTGGGCCCTTCCATTAAGGGGGTTTCCACTAATTTAGACCTTATAAACGCTTTTTCTTTGAGGTTTGCGAGTTTGTAGATGATTCCATTCTTTGAAGCTAGTATAGTCAGGTTGAGAAAGTTATATTCCGGAGGATTCTGATGACCTGCGTGCTCGGACACACGCAACATGGTCAGCACAATTAATGCATCTGTTAAGCGAAACGGTATTCTCAGATCATGATCGTCATTGGTGAGCCTTAGCGATGGAATTTTGGGAAATGCCAAAAAGTTGGGCGACCATAAGTTCACCACTCCATCAGCACATATGGTCAACACTCCAGAGCTTTGTGAGCTTTCTGTATTAAGTTGTGCCATTAGTAGAATGGGCGAAATATGATGGATAAAGCTGTGTTGTCTTTTCACCGCCACAGAAGCCACCGTGGAAGTCTGGAGCGTCGGTAGCACCGCCACTTGGGTAGGCATAACATTGGAGAGGTCCCACATGACTACGCGACCATTCTCGAGCCCTGCAAATACCTTGAACAGGTTAGTTTGATCGAACATGATTGTTTGGATGTAGCTGGTACACTGTAGAAAGAATTCAGGAACGATTGTCCCTGAAGAGCAGTTAAAAAGAACAGCAAGACCCGCCAGGGCCGTCTGGAGATTCTTTTTGGACCGTAAACTGGAATTGCATTCACCGTATGCCGCCAAAAGCACTTCTGGGTGCTCGGGAGTGGATGCCACGGAAATAATGGGCCGGTTAATAAAGTTCGACACGCTTTTGGTCACATTGAAGGGTGCAACAAGATCCAGATTAGCGGGGCTCTCGTGTTTTATGCCCAAGCGAAGATTAGAGAAATGGAATCCAGAGTCCTGAAGAAATTCGTGTAGGGACAGTTCGACTTTTTGAGTTGCATCTAAAACCAGTTTTTTTTCGGGTGATATGTTTTCGGGTGATATGTTTTCGGGAGATGGCTTGGGTTGGATAGCGTCCGTATCCTGAGAATCTATAGGCTGAGCTGCGGTGCCATTTTCATGGCCATTTAAGGCCGGTTCTGGATCAACCAAACGCTCGAAATGTGTCTGAACGATCTTATCAAACTTTAACAGAGACACACAAGGCTCTTTGTTGTATTTTATCGGGACAATATTCTGTTGAGCTGTGTCATTCGGGAGATTCTGCGTGTCAGATGCCGAAGTTGGTGGTTGGATTAGATCAACTTGCACTGCAAAATCGACCTTCGCTCGAACTGCCTCAGGTTCTCCGATGGACAAGTTTGGCTGGGTGGCGTCGACCAAAGACACCCCCGAGCGTCTTTCCTTAAGTTCCTGGAGCCGTCTTCGTTTTTGTTCAAGCAACGCTTGTCTGTCAATCGAAGCCATGCTGGAGATGAAGATGAGTACATGAGTTTTATGTAAACAGTGGTACTGCAGAGGTGGGATAAATAACCAAACAGTGAGGCATTTCTAGGACACGACCTTTGGGTGAGAGTTTGATAGGAGAACACTTTCTTTTTTTTTTTTTAAAAAAAAACACAAAGAAAGAAAATTGGAATATCAGGACTACCAGGAATATAATGAGTATCGCTATGAATGAAAAATGCAGTGGCGTGGATTCATCTCTTAGTTTGATTCAGATTACTCAGGTTTCTGCATTTTTTTTTAATTGTTTTTTTTTTTTTTTTTTTTTAATTGTTTTTTTTTTTTAACGGTTGATTAGTCTAAAGTTCGCGTTCACGCGAGGCTCGAGATTCCATCTCCAGATGCGGTTTTATACCAGCACCGAGTCGACATATTCGCTGCAAAACCGTGGAGAGGAATCCCAGATTTAGCAATAAAAACAACGCAGTAAAGATCAGGAAATGGAGATTGACGATATTTTGGCAGACTTCGAGAGAGATACTCGTGGGTCCACTGTCGAGTCTTCGGCAGGTCTCCGCGAGCAGCTTGTTACAGCAATGCTTAACGAGCGTATGGCTCCGGATCTCTTGCCCTATAAGCACACGCTCATGGCACGTATACTTAAAGGTATCCAGGACCAGCAGCAATTCTTGCTCGACTCTTATGAGTACGGAGACTCCAATGCAGAGGCCGGAATCATTAGTCTGGACTTCAAGCTTCAGCTCATGATTATAGAAACCGACATTGAGAGATTGAGCTACCTTGTGAGATTATACATCCGTACGAGGCTAGCCAAGATTGACGAATTCAACATGTATTATCTAAGTCAAACTGCAAACGAGACCGACCCTGAGTCGTTATTGTCCGATCCTGAAAAGAGTTACATGCAAGGCCACTTCACAATATTGACTCAGCTTTATAACGACAGTTTCTTGAAAAAGTTCCCCAAGTTTTTGACGATTTTAGATGATACAACAGGAGGTGAGAATATGATTAACACACCTGATCTCGATCAGCCAGTCTTTATTCGGGTGATGTGCGAGGAAACCATTCTGCTTCGCTTAGGAGACGACGAGTTGGAACTTGTCAAAGACGGAATATACGTGGTACGCTATCGTTTAATAATGAAATATGTCGAGTTCGGCGACGTGGTGTTGATATAAGCTTGTTAAAGAACTTTGATGATATCGCCTCAAGAATGAGAGAGAAAGAAAGCCTCACAAACGGCAAAAAGCCTACTCACAACCTCCTGGACATTCTACGTTTCCATCCTCGATATGCCATTCTTGGAAGCATCCGAAGTGACCACGATGTCCACACCTGAGACTTTCTACCACCGTGAGACCTTTACATGGCTCATTACAGTAAATGCAATTCAGCTGCTTTCGGGAACATTCATCACAATACCAAAAGCCAAACTTGTCATTATCCACGCCATACTTTGCTTTAGACATTTCATTGGTCAACAAAGTTTTGCACCAGCAGCAATAAAACCGCATTTCCACCTCTTTCACGGCATACTCACATAGCTTTTCTTTTAGAGCTGTTGGAGAGTCTTTGACAACCTGCACAGCGATTGTATAAAATTCCTTTGCTCTCAACGTTTCAATGTAAATCCCAAGAACTTCTAAACAGTTTTCTGGCTCTAGGAGTTCTTCCGAGCAGTTTGTTTCGAAGTATTCATAAAATAGAAGAATAAGTGTGGCACTCATTATTAGATCACCCTGAGAAAGGGAATACTCAAGGGACTTCTTAATGATGTTTACTGCATGCCATGGTCTAAAGATACTATCTTCTTTCACATATCCAGAAATAGCCTTGGTAAGTTGTGATGTTTGATTCTCCTTGCTTTGAATGCTTGATTCTTCAACGCGACTAAGTAGATTCTTGTCTTCATACGGAGTTAAAGAATTTCCGGGTGTATTGATGAAGTTTTTGCCACCTAATGAATGCCACGAACCTGCCGGGGAATTCCTAGAACCAGGCGAAAAAGCTTGTGGATGCCCTGCTTCGACAGAAGCAGAGAAAGCAGACGACGTGAAGGACGCAGAAGCATTCGTTAAAACGTTTAAATTTTCGTCATCCAAATCATGTGATGTCCCAGATACGTTGCTAGGTGCTCCACTGCCATAAATGGGTCTACCTTTACTCACAAATGTGCCAGGTTTCGATGTTTCCTCGGGGAAATGGAGATTCGAGGAAGGCAGATCGATTTCAGAAACCGCTCTTTCTGGATCAATGACTTGATTTGGTTTCTCATTAGATCTTGAGCTTTGTGTATACTCAACTTCATCGCCATGATTATTCATCCTGTCAATACCGGTAAGGGCTTGGGGCAGACTAGAAAATGCCCTTCTACTCATGCTATTCGACCTCGAGATAGTGCTTTCACCAAGTGTGCTTAGGGCATTTTTAGTAAAATCTGTAGAGTTCTGATTAGACAAGGCTTTTGTTTTTCTCAATAAGTGTTCCCCACGCGTGGACTCTCTCGAGGAGCCCAAAATGGATAGATTATTCATCGATGAGGGGTTTGAGCGCTTCTGCGGTGCGCTTCCGTAATTCGTTGTCAGCGTCGAGTCGGAGTTGTAGGAGCCAACTACATTACCTAAATCCGAAGAAATAGACTTGGCTTCTTCTGGTGATTTGGAAAGTATATTTGTCGATGTGTGGTTCTGAACTTCATACTCTCGATTATCATTATTCACAGAAGGGCGCGCAAAACCAACTAGACCAGGTTCTTGTTGTTCAAGTGCCACCGAAATCATTCTCCAGGTTTGGCAATCTCTGAAACGTTGAACCCCAGCGGCCACTCTCGCATTGATCTGACAAACAAAAGATAGGGTGAATGCGTCTGGGATTCCAGTCAAATAATCGTTTGCTAGGGCCGCAAAAACAGCATCATCCGCCAAAGGAAGTGGCAATGACATGGAAACAACGTATGGAGATGGCGAAGTTGACTGATATTTACCTGAGCCACTGTAAGGAGAAGTATAATTCATAATGGGCTGAAACATAGTATTTCCCAGTGAGACAGAGTCCACGGTATTCTGGGATGGATTTCTATTGAGTGATGGACGCAGGGCAGGTTGTGTCAATCCATAGTCAGCTTGGTTAGCTCTTTGGAAACCGAGGGAGGAGGAAATATTAGGTTGGGATTGTTGGGTTGACAGTCGTATAATCAGAGGCCTTTCCTTGGGCGAAATGGTCGAGTTTTTCAGATAGAAGTATGTTGGGGTGGAGGGGTGGGAGCTTTGGAGAGCTCTAATCGGAAGAATGGAGGTATCAAATGATCCTGGGGAGGACTGATGGTCTAAATATCTTTCTTCGTCTAATCTTTCCTCTTCTGAATTCGGACGTTCTTGATGCTCGGATGCAGCATCTCCATTCACTGGAATCAGCATATCGAAGTCATTGGTGTCCTGCGACACAACCGAGAGATTGGAGAAGCCATTGCTCCAGGAAGTTGTGACAGCTGGTAAGGTTTCTAGCGGGCGAGTAATGTTCTGCGCAGTCTCATCCGGGGAATTTAGGTCGTAGGACACAAACACATTAGACTTAGTGATTGTCCACAACTTCCTGTCACCCGGAGCCGTTCTTGCCCAGATGAAGTTCTGGAATGGCTTTTTGGTCAAGGTATTGACGATTTCTCGGGGGATGTACTTCCGGGACAAGTTAAATACGGTGATGGATGGGTCATCGTTTAAGTACAGACACGCAAAATCATACTTCTTGAGTGCCGAACGGTGAGTGTGCAAATCGTCGTTTATTTCCATTGCACTAAGAGGCGCGGGCTCATCATTAGGCATATCGTTCCAGCGAATTTTCATCACAGGACCATAAGTATTGAGAGTTGTTTCTGGCACCATGGAATTCAGCGCGGCGTCACCATAGTTCCAAAGACAGATTTTCCGGTCACGGCCACCCGTGAGAACGTACTCTAACTCGGGGTGGATATGGAGTGAAAGAGCCGGTCCCGTGTGAAAAGTCCATTTGCGTTCAGGGAGCGCGATCCCCGAGTTCGAAGAGCTAGGGTAGCGGAGATCGAATTTGCATAATGCACCTGAGTCATGTACGGATAGCACCGACATTTTCCCGCGGACCTTTGAGTGTGGCGAGTACTGGCAAGATCTCACAGGATCTGAGTGTTGGGATGCTTTAAGTTTGAGAGCTGGTTTATTGCCAAATGAGCGAAGGTCCCATAGCCGTACAGTGCCATCCTGAGACCCGGAGAAAAGAACCTGGTCGTTTTCAACAAAGTCCAACGAGTTGACCACTCGTTTGTGATCATCGAGACGGTGTGCCAACTTTGCCTTTCCATTGTTTGAAATCTGGTAGATGTTAACACTTCCACTAGTAAGGCCACACGCAACCAAATCTCCCTGCGTTTTGATGGTATTAACATTGAATAACTTCAGTGACGCATGGATCCGCGACAGGTGCGCCGCATGTGCGTCGATCAAGTTGATGTCGGCCAAGATACTGGTCTGGTCAGCGTTTAGCGCCAAGAGCTTCAAGTAATTCTTGCCTCCAATCAATACATGATGAGATGGGACCTGTGATCCACCCTCGTAGATGGTCAGGCCAAGCCGGGCCAACGGGTGATGAAGCTGCGACACACATGTGATTTCACGGTCACAAACGTACTTTAATTTCTTCAGCGAAGCAGACTTGGGCTTTTCCGGCGCTCGATGCGATGTCCTGTCGTTGAGAGAACCGTATATATTGAAGGCAAATCTCGCGAGGCTCAGCTGGTTGATGCTGGGTGATGATGTAGACATGTTTGAGGGAGTGCTCGCGATTGAGGTTTTGGTCGTGATTGCTTCCTAATTTTTTTTTGTCTTTGTTTTCCTCTTTTTTAGGCCAATAAAAATCTGATATGATTTATAGATTAGGCTCTGCGCCAGGCAGTTTTAACGGATATCACACGTTGGACGGTGGTTGTTCGTGCTTCCCCAGAAGGCTGCGAACGGTTCCAGCAAGTAGGCAAGAGAGGCCCCAAGATGTCGCGCGGGGCCATAAGACAGAAAAAAAGGACTCAAGAACACATGGACACGCCGACCACTGCGAAGTGAACTTGAGCGCCAATATTCCAGAATGAGTGAGATAGGTCATGAAATTCATAAGAGCACATAGAAGGGTCCCAGAGGCTTTTTGATTGAATTATTAAAAGCAGATTTATTAAAGGCACTTATCTTGAAAAAGTTCAACTTGTCTCATTCGTCTCTTTTCCATTTCTTGTATGCCGAAGGAACACGCTGATCCATTCCTGGACTGATGTGGAGTGGCGGTAAACCTAGCTGGTATTCAAGGAAAAATGGGAAATGATAAATCTAGAGCTGAAAAGAGCCAGAGGAAGTGGATCTCTTCAAGAGTAAACTTCAAAATTAATTTTCAGGAATTACCTTACCAAATAACTAACGAATTACCCGATATCATTGGTGTTTTTGATGTTTGAAGGTCAGATTTGCAGCCTTCATGGCCCCAGTGGTGGTTGTTTTCTCAACGTAGCGGCCGACCTCGAAGCCGAACAGGGGCCAGTTTTCAGGGCCACACCGCGCCTTGCACGCGCATTGGTTCATGTTGGAGATGAATCTCGAGAGTCAATATCACTTTAAGATTGCAGTTACTTTAAGTTTGCCCCGAAATTTGACTGGTCTTTTCATTATTTATTCTTTTAAAACCATTGCTTATTTGAAAAAAAAAAAAAAAATCTCTCGTGCTTCAATTTGCAAACTGACCCAATCAATACTTAATCAGGCGAAAAGTACTCGTTCGTGTGTCCAAGGAATTTCACGGTATGGCAGGCACCGGCCCAGAAGCATGCACCGCACGCGGCTCGCACCAGGCACAGGCCGAAGATATCACAGGGCTAACAATTCGTACTCCTTTCTTATTAAGACCCTTCCAAGGAAAAATCCACTGGGGCAATGCCATCTGTGGTCACATTATTGTTGCGGCTCGTGTATCCTGCGAAGATGCTAGCGCTCGTGGGTGCGGTCCTTGGAGGCCTGGCGCTTTTCGGTCTCTACGCTTTCCAGAACTCGTTGATCTACCCTGCGTCGCTTAATGATGGCCATGGCTACTGTGCCACTCCGGACGAATTGAACATGCCCGATTATGAGGAACTTTACTTGACTACAGAAGATGGCGTGGAAATCCAGTGTTACGTGCTCAAACACGACCCTCAAACACCCTCATACACCAACAAAACGGTGGTAATACTCTCGCCCAACGCAGGTAATATCGGACATGCACTCCAAATTGTAGCAGTATTCTACCGTTCGTTTGGATATAACGTTGTCATCTACTCTTACCGTGGGTACGGAAAGTCATCCGGGAAACCTCTGGAGGCGGGGTTGAAGCTTGACGCCAAGCGCATCATTGAATATGTGTCGAAAGAAGATGAACAACTCCTGCGGAGCTCTCTCGTGCTATATGGGCGTTCTTTAGGTGGTGCTGTAGCGATATACATGGCATCGACATTTCCACAGGCTATACAGGGAGTGATCTTGGAAAACACTTTTCTTCTGATCCCTAAAACAGTTCCCCACATCTTCCCCGCACTCAAGTATCTCACTGTGTTTGTCAACCAGGTATGGGACTCGGAACGCTTAGTGCCTGCAATACCAGAAAACATTCCTCTACTTCTCTTGAGTGCACGCAAGGATGAGATCGTGCCGCCGAGTCACATGGACAGGATCTATCAGCTCCTGAGAGCGCTGCTGAAGGTAATGTTCAAGTTCGAGAACTCCTCACACAACGATACCGTAGCACAACCAGTGTACTGGGATAAAGTTCATAGTTTCATCCAGGAGAAGGTGAACCCCATGGGCTCCTAGGATAAGATAATAAGCTAGAAGAAAACATGGCAGGTGCCAGAGTTACCTAATAATAGAATTTACAATGCAAATAGAACACGAGAACCGGGCAGAAATAAAGAGAGAGAGAGAGAGAGAGAGAGAGAGAGAGAGAGAGAGAGAGATAGCCATAAGTATCGTGGTCGTTATATATGTTTAAGTATACAAAAGATCCCTCGCTTGGCAGTGCCAAAATAAGATAGATACAGACACAATGCAGGCACAGAGGAGAGAAACTTAGACGGTGAGCTGGGCTTCACCCTTGGCGTTGAAAGTGTCGTGGGACATGAACTCCAACTTCTGGTCGTCGGCCAACTTCAAGACCTTCTTGAATCTTTCACCGATGGTTTTTAACTTCGAGGAGTCGCAGTCCTTGGTCCAGATGGCGACACGGAAGCCTCTTCTGATGTTCAAGACAATACCGTTGACCTCGTTCTCGTCGTCCTCGATGGTCTCACCAATGACAGCCAACAATCCACGCAACCACAAGTCGTTGATGACAGGGTTAATCTCGCGCTTGTTGTTGAAGGAGTATTGCCATCTACCACCCTTGGCGTTCTTCTCGTCTTCCCATTCAGGCTTGATGCCTTCCTTAAACAAGTGGTAGTCGGACTTAATAGGCAACTGGTTGGCCACAGGAATGGAGTTGTAAATGCCCCAGAACTCCTCTACGGAATCGAACGTGATCACGGGCTTCAACAAATCAGACCAGGTCTCCGATTTGTTCACCTGTGGCTTTGTGTACCACAACGTCCATTTGCTGTTCAAGGGGTGCTTTGCAGTGAAATCCTCCTTGTTAGACAACACGGTCTTTGGGTTTTCCAACGACAATTCTTCGGTCTTCTTGGTCAAGTCTTCGGACATCTGTGAGTTAGTATTATTCTGAGAATCTTCTTCGTGGGTAAACGGATTCATGGGGGTTCTCGTGATTCCTCCGTGTAATAGAGTTTCGATGCCACCATAGCTCTTTGGTTGGTTTGAATTAGAAGACGTCCGAACCAGGAGTGTTCAAGCAATATGTGGAAAAGATAAAAAGAAAAAGTCTAACCGAATGCCTTATCCTTCAATGCGTACTTCCAATCGAACTTGACGGCGTGGGACGCTCACTTCTATACGAAACGAGGGGCCTGGAAATTGTCCAAACACCAATGATTCAAGACACCAATGGGAGGGGCGGGGAGGTCGAGTTTACATACTTTGAAATTACCTCTGAAGTGATAGTTCTCCTATTCGAAGGTGCCTGTGCGTTACAAAAATCGATGTTGGAAAAAAAGTTCTCGCGCGCGTAAACATGGGACCAGTACCACATTAGAAGTGGGTTGTAGCGGGTATATTTCAGCACGACACCAGAAAAAGTCTACGCAGCTCCGAAAGCCACTGCTCACGCTTACGACTTCTCACAAGGGCGCCCGAGCGCCGCCTCATGGACAGGATATAGTGACGGGCAAAGTTACTATTGGGTGCGAGCAAGTGGTGGTGAGAGGACAGGGAGATTAAGCTGGAGAGGGAAGGCAAAAGAGCAAACAAAAGATAAAAGGAAAACAAAAAGTTTGAAACTTTTCAAAAGAGAAACCTTGTAGATTCTTTTCTATCTATTCAGTTTATTTATTCAGTTTATTTATTCAGTTTATTTATTCTCTTTGTTTCGAATGAAGAAAAAATAGCCTTTGTTGACTAGTGCTTCAAGCGTGTGGCACTGTGGCACACGAGGTTAGTTCAACACAGTGTGGAAAATATACAACCAAGCAAAAAAAAGAGGAACAAGAGATTAAGAATGAACAAATAAACGACGGACTAGACAAGGTGATACGATGCTTATTTAGTATCTGAAAATAAAGGGTGGTTAAAAAGGAGTGGATGACTTTTGTAATTTTCTGAACTTGCTGTTTCATTATTCTCTTTGATCTTTATCCATCTTTCAGTCCCGTTACCTGCCCATGTTATTTTTCCATTGTTGATTTTTTCTCGCGTGAGATCTCTGATGAGGAGGGGTTTGCCTTATCGGGCATAGAGTGAGAACCAGGACGGGGATGCCCCTTTGAAGAAGTAGGAAGAAATTAGAAGAAAACTTGATTCATTGAATACCTTTTGTTATGAACCATTTTCTAAACGGAGTATTTGAATAAATTAAGTCCTCTACTTCTTCGCCTCAGACGAGTACACTTGCAATCCAAATGGTCAACCTCTAGTATAGCAGAAACACCATTTTTGCTGTGCTGAGGGAGAGGTCAACGAGTTTTGAAGATATGGTCAAATGGAGAACTGCAGGTGTTTTGACAATGACTTCACCTTTTTTGCTTGTCACAGCCTTTTGTTCTTGTTCTGTGGACCAGCGAGTAGAGTTTGTCGATTTTTGTAGCTTGGTAAATACATTGATTTGTGTGAGCGCCTGATAACATTTCCACACCAAGAGCTTGGTTAAGGACAATTTTTTCAAGGAAATCCTTGAAGTACTACCCAAAAAGAAAGAAAAGTGTAGTGTGAAGAGAGAAAAGTCTGGGAGTGCTCGGCCATACCCCATTCTTGCGAGTTGATAAATATTTCATGACTCCAAAGATAAAAGCAAGACTTGCGCACGATCTTTTACATTTTGACCCGTCTTTGCATTATTTTTTGAGCTCTGGCGAGAAAAGTGATTTCAGTTTTAAAAAACTGGAGGGGTCAACAACGACAAAGCTAGATTATCTTTCATGATTCGATTTCGAGGTGCCGAGATGGCAACTTGTAATAAATCGAATATAAAACACCGAGTGCTGGAGACCAAACAAGAATGTTTTGGTCCAAGTGTATCAACGAAGGACAAAGCCCCACAAGATTACCCGCTCTATACACCTATTTCTGCAACTACTCTTTTGGGTCACAGTAATTCGCGGTTTAAATCTATGAAAGCTTTTTCATCTTCGATATCCCGGTATCGTAGAAAAGATGTACATGGAATGCAAGCTATTTGCTATGAAAACTGGGCCGCCGAGCCAGTCACTTGACCGGGGCAATCAGCATCATGGGGGGTTTGTTTTCTATGATACCGTACTTACTCATACCAACACTTAGAAAAGAAGAAAGACAGTAATATCTTTTTGAACTCCCTGACGTAGTACGAAAAGATCTGACAAAATATGGCGAGAAATTCAGAGAAAACTGTTCAACTACTGTACAGGATAATGTATTGTTGTGGTGCGAACGGCGCAGTCTTAAACTGGTAAGTGCGAGTTGGGACAACGTCCACCCACAGCTTACGCTGGAAGCAGTACTGACGGAAAGGTTCTATAGGATCTTGAGTAGACACATGTTCAACAGAACTAGTGTCGAGAGTGAAGTATTTAGAGTTAGCAATGTAAGGATTACTTGTGTTATCCTAGCTTGTTTTTTCTTCAGTTACTAAATATAGTAACCACACTTGGATAACACGTACTTATAAGAAATTAGAGATAGGGCTTCACTTTTAGTTAGCAGAATAGCAACGATGCTCTAGAAAGAGCAAACTTGCTTTATTCCTGGTATAGACTCAATGGGATGTGAATGCTTGCTCATGTACACTTGCAGCTAACATGACTACATGGTCAATGTGGTCGCATCTACACGCAAGTATAATATGTATATTCAAATGTGGCGCGCATTGTTTGCTAAGCGTAATATTTCGCACCCAAATCTCCCGCCTATAAAACGCCACTCTAACTACAGACAAAAATCAAAAACACAATTATTGCTAAAAACAAAACATCAAAAAAGATTACAGCACCGCAATTTCGCATATGGTCTCCCACTACACTACTCAGTGCGGCCCTACGAAGGTTAACTAACGTTGATCGGACGGGAAACAGTGTTTTCTTCGTGGTGTGGCCGTAACCGTCAGCCCTCATGTCGAAATTCATCCTATTCTTTTGGATGCAACATTAATTTTCCAATTCCAATTTCGACCCAAACAATAAGCTGCCTATCCCCTTTTGTTATTGGTGGATATTAATAGAGACTCGAAGTTTTCTTCAAGTGTTTCAGATCCTCAGTACCCAGAAGAAATTGGCCTGTTACTTTAAGAAACGTGTGGCGTGGACTTTGAATCGGCTCTGGGTAACGGAATATGATGTAAAATACAAAAAGTAGTTGTGAGTTTGCTACAGGTACTTCAAATTTGATTTTGTATTAGTGCTATTCTCTTTTCCAATTACCGCCTGCCATGAGTTGTTTAAAACAAAACAAAGATAACAATAATAATAAACTGACTGTCTTGCTCGGCAGACTTTTCAATCGGGTTCCCGGAATCTACCACAAAGCAGTATTTGTTTTTTGAAGGGGTCTTCATGATCCTTGATTAAAAAGAAAAAAAAAAAAGCTTTGGATTAGATTATTGGGCGACACATACCTACCGTTAAGTTAAGATCTGGCTACTCCTTTTCTATGGTATTCACTCAGTCAAATACCATGTACTCGGAGTGTTTTCTTCTCTCGCTCAGAACGATATCCTAGTGTTGTGATTGGACTTTCCGAAAAGATATCACGTATTGTTTTTCTTGCTACCAATAGGGTACACCGCCGGCATACTCTTCATGGTGCTAGGTTACTGAGGAAGCTGATGTAAATAATATATTACATAATAAGTAACTAGTGAAGTACCGTATTTATTAGGTAAAAGATGAAGGAGTAAAGAAGAAGCTGGGTCTGCAATTCAATGAACTTCTAAGATTTAGAAATATAATCCCAGAGTTTCGTGAGAAAATTATTTTCTAAGGTGGTGCCTTTTAAATCAAACCAAAAATACCAGTATAATTGTACGAATGCGGTATTTCAAATATCTGGTAGTCTGGCTCCAGTACGCACAAGCTTTGAACGTCTTAGTAGAAATATCTGCAACACTTCTCCGTGTATTTAGTGATAATATATATTTGGTTTGTAATCTAAGTATAGCATATTTTGGTAGATAATAAGTTGGTAGACTTTGTATTAAGGAAGAAAAGATATTTTTTGAATTCTCAAACTTCAATAAATGTTTTGAGGGTTCTCAAATTTAGCTCGCTACCTTAAGGAAAAAAGATAAAGAGGGTAATGTAGGAAGGATTTTTAGAAGTCATTATTTTCAACAACAAAAAAAAAACTGAAGTGAAAAGGTATATCCCATGAAGTCGAACACCATATGTTGATTCATCATGAAAGAAAATCAGCTCTAGGTTCGCTAAATATACCCTTTTAACAGCTTTAAAAGAAAGGGGTTCTCAAGTTCCACGCAAAGAAAGTAACTTGTTTCTCATCACATTGAGTTTAGCGCGCTTGTAAATATCTCAAAAAGTAGTCTCGCTTCACTCACAAAACCCAGTTCAAAAGCAACACAAAAACACCCACGCTGTTGGCGAGCCTAGCACCATTCGTACTGCTGATGGTGATCTGTTCATATGTTCGGATTCCTCCCACAGATCCGGTTAATGTTCCTATTCCCATAGATCCGGATGGCGCAGCATGGTCTGCTGCAGTATACGTGGACATGAAGCGTTGTTCCCAGATAGTTGGCAAGGTCACCACGGCTCCGTTGGTTGTGACTGTCAACCAAACGGTGGTGGGTCTAGCAGAAATCGAAGAGCTTGAAGATTTTGATGTGGTTGTAGTGATGGTGGCTCCAAAGCCGACCATAAAAAGCGTGAGTAGTGGGAGGAACGCGAAAAAATACATTGGTGGGGGTTTATATGGCTCCAAGGATTTGTTTGATCTTGTAGGGATTGTTCCTTTTCTTGGATTCCTTTTGTGTTTCTTGTTGTATGATCCTGAACGAGTGAGACCTACTGAAGAAGAGTGTATGGAAAACTCTTATTTTTGGGCTGTTTTTTTTTTTCTTGTTTTTCTTTCGCCTTTTCCATTGTTCTCTTTTTCCGTTTTCGTCGTGAAATAGGGTTCTGGCTCCTGCGGCGTGGACGCACAATTGGGCGCGCTCCAGAAAGTTAGTGCGTGGGGTGCAGTTTAAAGGGCCAGGGCTACACATGTGCGGGCGGGCCATCGCCTGACTGGGGAAAAATTTCTTCGTGCGCCTGCTGCGAATGAGACGGAGTTGCCATACCCAGGTAGGCTTTTCCAACGAGAATATTCCATACCTGGAAACAGAGTTTGGCTTTTTTTTTTTTTTTTTTTGAGCTTTTTTTTTTGAGCTTTTTTTCTTGAGCTTTTTTTCTTTTAAAAAAAAAAGAGATTGATGGGTGGAGGTTAGGGTTTGGGAAATATTTCTGGAAACAACCATTTTCATATGCTCTAAGCAATTGAAGCTGACCACTGACGTGGTCAATATCTGCCATAATTGCTTGCCCATGTCCAGTTTTTGTTGGTCTATTTTTATCTCTTGAAATAGGGTCGCCCTATTACGCCCTGTGCTAGAGGATCGCCGGGCGGGGTCATTCTTTCGGCGGTGTTTTTTCTACCGGCAACAAAGAAGACCCAAATAGAATCCACCTTTGAGTGGGTGTCACAGAATGACCTACCTATTTTATTTTTCTTTCTTCGTTTGGATGATGCCTGTTGACCCCGAGTGAAAATCGAAGATGAGAAGTAGTCACCGGCACGATGGGCACACGACGTTGGGCACACGACATCTGAGACACACCTCATGGGGCTTACGATGATGCCAGGCAAACCCAGGAAAATCTTTGAGGGAATAATCATCAGAAAGTTACTCTTTTTGTTTTTGTTCTCTAAATGTTCTCTCACACATCCACATCTAAAGCCCCAAGAAGATCATATCGGGGCCAATTAGTGATGTTGACCTGAATTTGGAAAACGACACTGGTGGTGCACATTACATGGATAAAGCCGTTTACGCTACAGATGAATGAGCCACACACAGGAGGGCGTGTGTGTATACCAGCTACTGCACAAGACCCTCTCAAAGTATGGGTTGAACAAAAGTATTTGAGAAAGTCTTCTTTTGGCTAATATGGTATTATTTTACCGATCAAACCAAGCTCAAGTTTTTAAATTGGCCGGTTCCATAGGTGTCTGGCTCATATACAATAGGTGTAGCGCGTATGGAGACTTTGTGAAGGATCGCAGCCACATCACTTAAGAGGACTACCACCACCCCAGAGAGAACACATCCAGATGAACAATATTCCTACAAAAGTAGTTAAAAAAGGAAAAAAAAAAGCTATTTTTCGTCCGTCAATTATTTTCCGAGCATTCTAGGATATGGAATTGGGAAATTTTCCACCATGCTTGAGCTTTTAGAACGTGAGTAAGCGTGTCACCCCTTCTTAGGTAAGAGAACCACAGTAATGAGGACTTAGAGCTGGATCCACTCTTATGAATTACTATGTTGAAAATGAAGAATCCCAGCTTGAAACTCCAGGTCAGTGTAGCCTATAAGGATCAGGTTATGGTGTGATCAAAATTTGTGGATCATGATTGATGCGCAACAATGAAAAAGATTCAGATGAGGTCAATAATAAGTTCTATGAACGATATTTATCATGGAGCTAAAGAAGGGGAGGGCTCTCTTTAGGTTCAGGACTTGACTGAGAATTTGGAAGATATTTTGGGACAGACAGTAGGGGCTAATCAAAGTGATAGAGTGATTACTAATATTCTAAAACTTTTTTGGAAAGCACCACCGAGTCTGCTAAATATCAGTGAGAGGTAACCCTTTTCTTTAACACTAGAAAAAAGCATTGAACTTAAATCAAAATAGTTGATCAGCTGTGGCATAAAACTGGGTTATGGATGTTGCAGAAGATGAAGCCACGGGTAACCCAAAACACCGACCACACCAATGCAGAGACTGAAAAGCTTGGGCTGAGGCTTTTGATGTACGTACACCATGAACAGCTCCCCAAGACTTCTCCCTATAGGGGAATCATCACGATCTGGATAACCACCGATAAGAGGACTTGTGTCGGTTTTTTAAACATCCAGTACGTCCTCAGGGAGCTTAAAGACCTCGGTGGAAGGGAATGGGATCTGGGTGGCACCCTGAAGGGTTGCACTTAGAGAGGGGAAAGCATTGTCAGTTGTATTTTTAGCCACAGCTTAAACTAGAACAGGGGCTATGGGGAAAATGTAGACGAGAAGAGGGACTGAGTAGTCCAGAGGCGTAAAGTAGAAAAAGAATAGAGTGATGGAATTATTATGAAAAAGAGGGCGAGTGGTCTCTTTAACTAAAAGGCCTTTCCCAGGGGGCCAGACTACAACGACCCTAAACTCATAGTAAGCTCTCGGCAACCTGGATCGACTACAATGACTGAATGGAATATTTAGTGGTACTTGCTAGTGACTATTGATTAAGCAATAAATCAGCAGTTAATATGCTCAATTATTAGTTTGGGACTAGGATACAATCTTATGGGGTTTGATTCTTGAGATGCTTCTTATTCCTTTAGGTTTCAGTATTCATCCCGTATCACGACGTCCTTCGTTATAAAGAGGATAGTAAAACGTCGGCGAAGACACACCCGTACAACAACTATCAGTTTTTATCCCGGGGAAAATCCGTCATTGCTGAATAGATTTCGTATATTTATATATTTAAGCTCACTTAGAAGAATAAAGATCCTGGTATTGGCTTTTTATGCGTGGTTTGTGTGGGTTGCAGCCACATCAAATACGGAGGAACACCAAATCATGGATGGACCGGATGGCTGCGCGATATCAGGGTTCCTTGGCATTTTTCGTCTTGAGCTAAGAAACATGAGTATTGATAACCACAACTTTATCCTTGTTATTTTGGCCTATTATATAATATTTTAGTCATCTCAGATTTTAGCTGAGGTGGCATTCTTTTGAAAAGGTGGCCTCTAAGATCAATCTTCCCGATGAACACGAGCAACCCTAGATTCATTAACAGGGCCTAGTGACTGTCCAGAAGAAGCATTGGAACTAGCCGTTTTGTTGCAAGTGTCTCACGGTATGCAATCTCCCAAAAGACGAGAATATTAAGAAGAGTTTGCAAAATTTACAGTTTATCACGATATACAAACAGTGGAGACGGAGTCACTCCCAACCAAAATACCGCACCAAAGATTACTTGTGCAGTATAAAAATATCTTGATGAATTGAAGCGTTCTTCATTCTTCTTGTATGAAAATTGAGCCTTTAGACATCTGAGGGTGATATTTTCCCGAACAAAGATTTCCAACATTTCCTGGGTTCAATCAGATGAGTTTTCTATAGCTAGCTGTTCTGACACTCCGTCGCACAATTCTTATGAACATTTCGCGATATCCGGCGATTCCACCCCAGAACCGGGCCGAACCAATCTGGTATTGCATATTAGATTCCAGTTGCATATTCAATGTATTCAATCTAAAAAGCTCTTTCCCTAGTGGGAAGGCGTCTATTTATAATTTCCCGGAACAAGCCTTCGAAGAAGGCGACTGGGACTACTGTAAGAGACTAGATAGTAGACGAACCTGACACGTTGACGAGTGAGGCGTTATTGCCTAAAGCGGAAGGAGTCAAAGTGGTACTCGCCTACGTCAGGGAATGTGCATCCTGCAAGGTTGAGGAATGATAACCTAAAATGGAT
>JAJMHT010000024.1:146659-162488 GCA_030583145.1 Metschnikowia vanudenii | reverse complement strand
ACGTTTGGGCGGCCAACCCTTTTACTATGCTTTATAATACACTCAGGTGGACGTACGTTTCGTGCTCTCAACACTAGCGCAAACGGAACCACCTTTCAAAGTCTTACTATCTGTAGAGAACCCCTAGGAGCTCGGCAGAGCCTAGCTAGAGGCTCTCATGGTATTAGGCCCAGGGCACCCCCCGGGCCTTTACACAACAGTCAATTGAAATTTGAGAAGGTTCACAACACTCCGTAGAAACAAACAGATACTGCACTTTCATGAATTGACACAAACCTGTGTTTTTTTAGGAGTTTTAGCCATGGTGGGCCCTTTAAATTGGCCTAAATACAGGAAAAGGCTCAAAAACCCAAAATTTCTGATTCAAGTGAATTGGAGTTTGTATAGAGGCGTAAAGGCGTCTAAGTGGTTTTGTATTTCTGTTAAACTATTCTCGGAAATACTCCAAAAGAAAGGTGACCTAAAATGATGGTTTCTTCTGCTGTAGGCTAACATATTATCGAAGGACCAACCTCATGTCTCGGCTAATTAGGTGTGCATATAGATGCCTTCTTCGGAGTCACATCGGAGTCACGGCAACGATGGCACTGCCACACTATGTGACGACAAAGGGTATCAATACCTTCTTCTATTAGACCGTCTCAATGAAATATAGTTTAGCAAAAAAAACACTTGTTAAAAACAAGTAATTTTATTTAAATTTAGCTTTTTTTCGAATTACAGCAATCATGTGCATGTGCAATTGTAATTCAGCAAGAAATTAGTAGAATTGCCAGTTCGCACGTGATGCGGACTGGCAGACTCAGTGGAAAAAAAAGTGACTAATGAGTAATTCTCTTCCCCATATATTCTAGTTATCTCCATTTTATCTTCGCAAATTTTGAAGGCACAGATTTATCATATCTTCTACTAAAATTAAACTATTTTGAGTTTTTCCCTTGCTAAATTTACTATTCTTGTTTAACAAAGTTAATTAAAATGAGTGCCCCACAGGATATTGCTTCTTCTTTCCAAAAGGCGTTGAACCTTGACTCAGGCTCGCCAAACGCCGTGTCTACTTCACCAACTCAATCATACTTGAGCCAATACGGTAGCCAAAAGCCTACCAAGGCATTGAAGCCTTTCTCTACTGGAGACATCAAGATTTTGTTGTTGGAAAACGTCAACGTCACTGCTATTGACCTTTTCAAGAACCAGGGCTACCAGGTTGAGTTCTACAAGTCCTCGTTGCCTGAGGAGGAGTTGATCGAGAAGATCAAGGACGTGCACGCTATTGGAATCAGGTCCAAGACAAAGTTGACCGAGAACGTGTTGAGGCATGCCAAGAACTTGGCTGTTATTGGATGTTTCTGTATTGGAACCAACCAAGTGAACTTGGAATTCGCTGCCAAGTCTGGAATTGCCGTTTTCAACTCTCCTTTCTCCAACTCGAGATCTGTCGCTGAGTTGGTCATTGCCGAGATTATCACTTTGGCCAGACAATTGGGAGACAGATCTATTGAATTGCACACCGGTACCTGGAATAAGGTTTCGTCCAAATGTTGGGAGATCAGAGGTAAGACCTTGGGTATTGTGGGTTACGGTCACATTGGTGCTCAATTGTCTGTGTTGGCTGAGGCTATGGGTATGAACGTGATCTACTACGATGTGGTCATGATCATGGCTTTGGGTAACTCCAAGCAAGTTGACTCCTTGGACGAGTTGTTGCAGAAGGCAGACTTTGTTACTTTGCATGTCCCTGCTACCGCCGAGACCAAGAACTTGTTGTCTACACCACAATTTGCCGCTATGAAGGATGGCTCTTATGTGATTAACGCTTCTAGAGGTACTGTGATCGATATTCCTGCTTTGATCCAAGCCATGAAGTCAGGCAAGATTGCAGGTGCCGCCTTGGACGTGTACCCACACGAGCCTGCTAAGAATGGTGAGGGTCTTTTCTCTAACGAGTTGAACTCTTTCGCTGAGGAGTTGTGTTCTTTGAGAAACGTTATCTTGACCCCACACATCGGTGGTTCTACCGAGGAGGCACAATCTGCTATTGGTGTTGAGGTCGGTACCTCTTTGATCAAGTACATCAACGAAGGTAACACCGTGGGTGCCGTCAACTTCCCTGAGGTTGCTTTGAGAGACTTGGACTTGGACCAAGAGAACACTGTCAGAGTGTTGTATACACATCAAAACGTTCCCGGTGTGTTGAAGACCGTTAACAACATTTTGTCAAACCACAACATCGAGAAGCAGTTCACTGACTCTAGAGGTGACGTGGCTTACTTAATGGCTGACATCTCTGATGTTGATATTTCCGACATCAAGTCCTTGTACGAGCAACTAGAGCAAACTCCATACAAGATTGCTACCCGTTTGTTGTATTAGATTGTTAATTGGGAATATGTATAAAGAAATATAAGTTTAAGAATTTTTAATCAAGGTTTAGCGTTCGTACGCAAATGGAGCCATTCAAAGTGGCAAGCTGGGCAAGGTTGAAGTCAGGAGAAATCGACCGATAGTGGAGGAAATAGATCCGGAGAAATAAGAAGATTAAAGCAACTTCTGAGGTCTAAGAGTGAAAAGTTGGTGTGAAATTGGCAGTTATTTTAAGGAGGTTTAATTGAAAGTGTATGAACAGAATTTTACTACTCATTCTCATATAAGTTCATCTGGATGTTTCCTCTTGTGCTGATATGGGGGATCACTCGTTACGGTGGATAATATTCTCACTTCCTCGCATTTGGAGCGCTTCACCAAAACCGCCTCTTTGGGGCAACCTCTATAAGGAGATGAAAAAATTACTTGGTCCAATGATGAGGGGTTCTTTATAGATGTAAATAAATAAATAGATACAGAAAACTAGGAAACTCCCAGTTCCAAATGGGCGGGTTGATCCAAAAGCTTTAAAGCGCATATGGTGTAGTGATATGTTTATTGATGTCTTTCATAAATTAGATCGATGGGCTATAATCAGATTTCTGTATTCAGAGAAGAATAAATAGGTCCATCGATATAAACCGACAAGTAATATAAAATATTTTTGCTCTTTAACAACAGAGCTCTACATTGCAAACCCGCAAACAATCACACCCCATTCAATTCGCACTGTTAATCCTCCCAGAACTCGTTCACCACACTATTGGGAGCGCACCTGTGCACCACGGAGACCGCTGCAGTGCAGCAGTGCAGTGCGGTGTCATGGAGCAGTGGCGACGAGTGCTCGTCCAGAGAACATAACTGCTTTACTTCCCACAGAAACTAAAGTTTTCTTAACAAAAAAAAAAATACACACCCACACACCCACCCAAACTAATCACTTTTTAAGAGATGGCGTTAGTTTCAGCTGCTCCATATCTTGCCTTGCTTGCGGAACAAGACAATACGTTGAAAGCACATGCTTTGTCGTCGTTGAACAATGTGGTGGATCAACTCTGGGCTGAAATTGCCAACAACTTACCCGAGTTGGAAGATCTCTATGAGGATTCACTTTTTGGCGACAGGGCCTTAGCTGCTCTTGTCATTTCGAAAGTCTACTATAATCTCGGCGATTTTGAGGCTTCGGTGAAGTATGGTCTTCGTGCGGGCAACGAGTTCGATATCGAGGAGAAAAGCCAGTATATAGAGACCATTGTGTCTCAGTGTATTAACATCTACACAACGGAAGCACAGAAAGTTTATACTAGGGAAGCTAGTGGACCAATCAGTGCACCACTCACCTTGGTGTTTGAGAAGATGGTGCAAAAGTGCATTGCTGCTGGCGACTTGAAGTTGGCTGTGGGAATTGCTTTGGACAGTTTCCGCTTGGATATCATCACACGTATTCTTCATGATGAATTGGCTCGTGATGATGAGTCGGGAGCCGCGTTGATCAACTATGTGTTGACGTGTGCCAAACTGGTGATCGGGAACGCAGATTTCCGTTCCGATGTATTGAATGCCTTGATCGAGTTGTTGTTATCTATATCCAACAACCAGGATTTCTTCACTGTGTTCAAGATCATTGTCCAGTTAAATGACCACAATTTGGCCACCAAGGTGTTCAAGAAGCTCGTATCTAGCGGTGAGAACTTGATTGCGTACCAGGGTGCCTTTGACTTGGTCAGTTCTGCATCGCAGGGGCTCGTCGACGAAGTTTCTCAAGCATTGACTGGAGACGAGTCCTTTGACCCACAGGAACCTGTCCAGGCGCGTATTCTACATATCTTATCCGGAGTGCCTACGTGTGATTTGGATATCACCTTCTTGTACAAGAACAAGAACATCGACATTTCGATTTTGAACACCACGAAGCACTCTTTGGAGGGCAGAAATTCCATCTTTCACTCTGCTGTCACGTTTGCCAACGCCTTCATGCATATGGGAACTACTGATGACTCTTTCTTCCGGAAAAACTTAGACTGGTTGGGAAAGGCATCTAATTGGTCGAAATTCTCTGCTACCGCTGCTTTGGGTGTTATCCATAAGGGTAACTTATCGCAGGGTCGCAATATCTTAAAGCCTTATTTGCCCGGCTCTACTGGCTCGGCATACACAAGAGGTGGATCTTTGTTTGGTCTTGGATTAATTTTCGCTGGCCACGGAAGAGAGATCACTGATTACCTTAAGCTGTTTATTGATGAAAGTGGAAATTCAGCAGGAACTGCTACCTCTGACGTTGTTTCTCACGGCGCTTGTCTTGGTAGTGGTGTTGCTGGAATGGGTTCCAATAGCGAGAGTCTTTACGAAGCTTTGAAGGTGGTTCTTTATTCGGATTCTGCTGTTTCGGGCCAAGCCGCGGGTTTGGCCATGGGTTTGGTTATGCTTGGTTCTGCAAATGCAGAGGCAATTGATGAAATGCACACATATGCCCAAGAAACCAAACACGAGCACATCGTGCGTGGATTAGCTATTGGTCTTGCTTTGTTGAGTTACGGACACGAGGACGAATCTCTTGAGCTCATCGGTGAGCTTTTGGACGAAGAGAACCCCATTTTGAGATATGGCGGTATATTCACTATTGCATTGGCTTACGTCGGAACAGGAAACAACGATGCTATTAAGAAATTGTTACACTATGCTGTCTCGGATCCATCCGATGACGTAAGAAGAGCTTCTGTGATTGGATTGGGGTTCTTGCTTATCCGCGACCACACGGCTGCACCACAAATCGTGGAGTTATTATCACAATCCCACAATCCCCACGTTCGTTATGGTACTGCTATGGCCTTGGGTATTGCTTGTGCAGGGAGAGCATCTCCTGCTGCTCTCGAGGTCTTAGAGCCATTGACTAAAGATAGTGTGGACTTTGTGAGACAAGGAGCTTTGCAGGCATCCGCCATGATTTTGATCCAGCAGAATGAAGCCACTTTTCCAAAGGTAAAGGACTTCCATAAGTTGTACCTGGAAACAATCAAAAACAAGCACGAAGACGCCATGGCTAAATTCGGTGCTACTATGGCACAGGGTATCATTGATGCTGGTGGTCGTAATGTGACGATCAGCTTGGAAAACACCAATACAAACACATTGAACACCCAGGCTATTGTTGGTCTTGTGGTCTTCATGCAATCGTGGTTTTGGTTTCCTTTCTCCCACTTTTTGTCACTTTCTTTTACTCCTACATCTATCATCGGTGTAAATGAGAATCTCAAGGTTCCTAAATTCGAGTTGAATGTACACAGTAAGCCTGAATATTTTGGATATCCACCAAAGGTCGAGGAAGAAAAGGAGAAGCAACCAGACAAGGTTGCCAAGGCAGTGCTTTCCACTACAGTCAAGGCTAAAGCCAGAGCTAAGATGCAACAGGCAAAGAAAAGAGAGGAGCAGGATGACGATCACATGGAAGTTGACGAGGAAGAAAAAGCAAAGAAAGAAGATAATGCTGCCACAAAGGAAGATGATGAGGCCAAGAATAACGAAGATGAACCACCTGCAGAAAAGTCCGAATCTTCATCATTTGAACAAGTCGGCCTTCGCTACGTGAAAACGCCTTACCAAATCAGCAACTTATCAAGAGTTCTACCATCCCAAGCTGGTTTTGTTTCGTTCAACAAGGACGATAGGTTCCTGCCAATCCGTAAGATAAAGGGCTCCGGTGGAATCATTGTTCTTGAAGATAAGAAGCAAGGTGAGCCTATCGAGGTGATTAAGACTGTGAGACAAATGAACATAACAGAAGCACCACTCCCGCAACCATTCACGTTGACAGGCGAGGACTTAGAGGATGACTTAGATGAATAGTTCGGATGTTAGAGAGAAGTATGCAAAATTTAATCGATAAGAATTAGTAAAGAAGGTAATGTGAAAGGCGTAAGCCATGATCACCTTGCATTGAATGTAGAGTTAGCTAGAATGGATTGAAAACTCAAATTTCGGTAAGATATTTTGCGTGCGTGTCCAAGCACATGTTTTTCTTTTTTTCTTCTGGTTCCATTTAGTGCTGCTCCAGCGGGGAACTATCACAACAAATGCCCTTAACATGGCCATGATGCGGCACAGCTTACACTGAAAGGGATGGGTAGAGCAAGGCTTAGCTTTGATGAAATATCATCACCTCTATAGACAAACAAGGAAAAAAAAAAGAAAAAAAAAAGTTTTAATTTTGTCATTTCAAAGTGTAGGATAACACACTTATTACTCTTGACGCAGTTTGCCAAGCAGACGGAAGCCTCGGTAGCAGAGTCCCCGGACTGCGAATAGCACACGCATTCTTGGCACATCGGCACCTCTTAATGTGCTCTTCAGCCACGTTTTTTATCAATTGATAGTCCCCCCAAAATCCCACAATAAAAAAGAAAATCATAGATAATTCTTTTAAAAATGTCAACGGGATACCTGGCCAGCTCAAGCGAATTCCTGGGAAAAGGGACCATTGGCGAGTATGGAATCACAATAATCAAACTGCAGGATACCCCGGCCAAATGTGGCCTGTCTTGCTTTCTGGTTCTGGCTGACCAAAGCGTCCTCGGCACACACCATGTGTCATTCAAAAACGTACTTTTCTGTGAGAACTTATCGCAAGGCGAGGTTGAATTGATCTATGCTGTCGAGTCGGGTAGTTCTGTTAGCATCCGTCGGGATGCAGTGGATATCGGGGCCTACGCAAGCGATTCTCAGCTGGATTTGGCCCTGCACATCTTAGGACTTTCCTATAAGCAAAGCAGCCCACAACCACGGATATTGGTACTTTTAAATAATCATGGTGGCCAGGGTTATGCGCGGAAGTTGTATCATAATCAAATCCTCCCGGTTCTCCGTGCTGCGCGTGCAGAGTATACGTATGTGGAGACAATGTACTCGACACATGCTACCGAGATTGCCCGTGAGATGGATCTTGCAGAATTCGACATTGTGGCATGTTGTTCAGGTGATGGTGTGCCACACGAGGTCATCAATGGATTCTATCAGCGCCCTGACCGCGAGCAAGCATTTGATCAAGTTGCTATTACCCAACTTCCCTGTGGATCAGGGAACGCCTTTTCTTTAAGTAGCCATGGTACTAGTGATGCTGGACTTGCAACCGTGCGCATGATTAAACTGTCTCGTACACGAATGGATGTGATGGCAGTTCGTCAAGGTAATTCGACAAAGCTTTCGTTCCTTTCGCAGGCGTACGGGACTATCGCTGACTCCGATATCGGCACAGAACACTTACGGTGGATGGGTCCTATGCGGTTTGAACTTGGTGTTACTCACAGGCTACTTTCAAAGGCAACGTATCCGTGTGACTTATATGTGAAATATGCGATGAAAGATCCAGCAGAGATCCAGAGTCATTATGATAAACACCGGGTGTTTCTTTCCGACGACCGAAGCGCTTGCGAGGAAGACCTTCAGCTTAATGCACCCTCACTTGACAAGCCCCCTCCATCTGATTGGGAGAGACTTCCTGCTGAGCTCACAGATAACCTTAATATTTTCTACGTGGGTAAGATGCCATACATGCTGGGGGACACACAGTTTTTTCCTGCGGCGTTGCCGGACGACGGGTGCATGGATATGGTAATCACCACAGCGAAGACTCCGTTTTTCAAGATGGCGAAGCTTCTTTTTGCAGTTGATCATGGCGGACACGTTCACTCACCCGAAGTATTGCATTCCAAGATTGTTGCTTACCGGTTAGTTCCTCGGATAAGTGCCGAAAATCATTATATCTCTGTTGACGGTGAAAACTTCCCATTTGAGCCATTGCAGGTAGAAGTCCTCAGCAAAGTGATGACTGTGCTCTTGGATCATGGGTCGTTTGTTGATACCAGCTTCACGAACCGCGAAAGCTGAGGAACATGGCTATTGCTTGTATTGAGTATTATAGATACACGCGTTCCGGATTCAACATCTAATCGTTTAAGTAAAACGTCCATAGTAAAGAGGCAGGAAGGGGGTCGTATTCTCCAATAATATCAGAGAGTTAATCATAGTAGTAAAATAATCAATTGAGAAAAATAATCGGTTTTAAGTTTCGGTGCATACGGAGCACGATGTGCGCCATTCTTCAGCGAACCAGCCTCAACCCCACCTAGAGAATTCTCCTTCATCCCAGATTTGCAATAATTGTACGACAATGGAAATTTAAGATATACGAAAATGCCTTACCAGAGGCAATATGCACTAAAAATTCCTTCAAAGTTATCATCTTTTAACACAGAGTGTATTGTGAGGGTTCTTGAGATGAAACGTGGTATTTTGTGGGGAACCCCCAGCTTGATTTCTAGTGTGAAAGTTGGGTAAAGTGTGCTGTTTGCAATTAAAGGTGGGCTGTGCGATCAAGCCTCGCAGATCACCTTGTGACACTGGGGCTTCAATAATGAATCGTGTTTCTTTATGCTAAAAATAGGCATATTAGGACCAACAGGAGATGAAAAATCAACGTCTCTAATCCATGCAATTTTTTTTTTTCTCTTTCTTATTCTAGAAAACATGGTTTTTTCAATGAAAATTCAAGAGATTCTAAGCCTAAATGTTTACAGAAGAAATAAATTACAGAGATTGTTCGCATTTTTGAATATCTTCAAGTTTTTAATAACGACTCAGATTCGGAAACGCACGTGGAAGATGTTCACAATTTTATCTCCTATTAATGAAAGATACAGATTTTGAAAAGACATTTGGGGAGATTGATAATTCACCCGACATTTGGCCGTTTTTGGTCTCCATATGTCATACCGTGTGGTAGGTCTGGCTCACACACAACATTCCTGGTTTGTCAGCAGAAATGTTGTGGCTGCAAGAAGATCAATCGAGACACACGGATAAAGAGATAAAAGAACGGCCGTTCTTTTTCATAGGAGAACTTCTTTGAATATTCTAGAAAGTCTAGGGATTTATGGTGAATATATCAACTTAAAGAAAGTTATTTGGCAAGTTGAAAACCAATTGCCGAAGGAGCAAGGAAGGTTTTTTTTTTCTTTTCTAAAAACAAATATCACATTCTCGCATACATCCCGACCGACAAGAGATTCGCTAACTAAAATGTACTTTTGAAAGATGAAACTTTAGGCGAGAAGAAAAAAACAAAAAACAAAAAAAAAAAACAACAAAAAACAAGGGAAGACATTGAAACGCCGGTACAATTATCATCCTGAAAAAGAGGTGGAACAAATACGAAGAACAAAGGGAGTGATTAAGGAAAGAACAAAGTAAAGATTTTTTTTTAAGTTATCGCTCCACCTGAAATGCATAAGATGATTCTTTTAACCTCAAATCTCACGAGCCTAGTTTTTTAAGTTTTTGTGGGATCGGCACGGTTGCTAAACCTGAAAAAAAAAATTCCGATGGGAATGCCCGACTGGAGCCCGCGCACCTCCAGGCCCCACTTAAACTTCCCTTTTAGCCGGTTGCGCCGGCGCCGCAGACGCACTGCTTAATACTGCTATTGATACTACTTGCACTGTTTGTCTCACTCTACCCGAACTGATCACACTGATAAACTTCCGTCCCAAAATTTGAAATCCTTTTTTTTTTCTTATTTCCTTGGACCCCTGCTCTACTTTCGTGTTATTTTTGGATTTAGTTTTCCTTTCTTGTGAACGAAAAATAATACATACTCAGATCAGCAGAGAACCTCCCTAAGCCATATATACGCCTGGGTCCATAACCCGTGTTTCCATTTCTTCAAGCCCTTAATACACCAAGTCATACAAAAGTGACCCAAAAGGAACCTTCACTGTTATGAAATCCTTCTCATTGGGAAAACTCAAAACTAAGGTGGGGCGCAGGTTTTCCGAACCTTCCGATAATGACGGCTCACCCTTCGCCGCTGGCCACCGGCGCAACTCCCTGGCTAACAGTGTATTTTTCGGCTCGGAAGAGCACTCACCATCTTCTTCCAGACAAAGGGCTTCTTCTTCATTTTCTATTCACAGTGACCGTGACTCCCGTCCTCGTTCCATCAGTGTTTCAAAGAAGCAGGCCAAGGAGCTCATTCGCTATGAGACGTCGCAAGTGATTCAAAAAAAGCTCTTTACGCTTTTGAAGGATTTGGGGCTCCAGCTACCGATTCCTTTGAATACTTTTGTGGGTGGGCTTAGCAGTGTTTCATCCAAATCAATCAAAGTGTATATCTCGAACACTCACGATTGCGTGTATTTGGCGCCAGCACTGTCGACTAGTTTCACGTACGAAGATGTTGAAAATGGTGGCAACCAAATCCCTGAGCTGGCCTCAGCTACAGACTTGAATGGTCTTACGAATGATAGTGCCTATACCGCAGATTCGCCAAATTTTACGCCCAGACTGAGTGTCTCCTCAGGGGAAAACTTTCCTAAACCCGCGACATCTGAAGATGTCTCCTCTGCAATCACAAGCACTATTGCCAAGAAGATGCGTGCTCTGAAATCAGCTAATTACTTGTGCACACAGATAGACTCAGAGACCCTGATTCCTCATCTTTTTGCAGTGATAGTTGAGCTCAAAAGAGATACCACGGCTAAAACCGTGGAAGTGGAATTTCTGTCGAAAACCAAAACCCTGTGGCCGACCACAGACTCCGCAAACCGTCATTACTACGAGGAGAAATTCAAAATCGGTAAAATAGACTGGGAACTTGATTTTCAAGATGCAGATTTCTTTATAAACCTCAAAAATTCCACCGATACAAGACTCAGGGATATCGACCCACGTCATTTGGCAGAAAAAACCAAGGAGTTCAGGCTCTTTGATGCCCGGAAAACTTCTGGTGAACCTTTTGATGAATCTCCGCTCTATACAACTAATCGTCGGTATAGCTCAGATTCTGTCATGCTGTCGAACACAGAATCATCTGCAGATTTACAAAAAGCAGGTCTTTATGTATTTTTGCTTCCCGTTTTATTTCCTCCTAATATTCCGGCCACTGTCAACACGGTGAATGGGAGCCTCGCTCATAAGCTTTCAGTTAAAGTGCCTGGGCCTCATGACAGATTGAGTAAGAGATTTGTAACAAGCGCTAACTACAATTTACCCATGGTAAGAACTCCTCCTTCGTTGGCAAATTGCACCGCCGATAAGCCGATCTATGTTAATAGGATTTGGAATGACTCTCTCAATTATGCCATAACATTTCCTAGGAAATTCATCGCTTTGGGTTCTGAGCACACAATCAATGTGAAACTTGTTCCCATCGCCAAGGATGTCACCGTGAAAAGAATAAAATTTAATATTCTCGAGCGAGTGACTTATGTTTCGAAAGATCTTTCACGTGAATACGAATTTGATGGAGATGATCCCTTCGCACGTGCAAGGAGCTCAAAGTCAAAAGAGCGCATCGTTCCCCTCTGTGAACTCAGAACAAAAATGAAGACCAATTACTCTGGGCTAGAGCCCTTCAAAGAAGAGGTTTTGAACTGCCCAGACAATAATTTACTTTACTCCTGTTACGAGAAAAGACCAAGTAAATTGGAGGGTTCTAGTTCGAGATCCAGAGACAAATCATTGATGGTAGCTTCTCCATTGGATATCAACATCGCCTTGCCATTTTTAACGTCTAGAGAAGATAAGGAGTTGTTGGCCTCAAATATAAATGAGGCTGATAATGAGGCGATGTCTACTTCTTCCTTATCAATCCCTCGGCAGAGCTCTGTTCCAAAGCGCGACCTGATTGCCAGTATGGAATCCCCTTCGCTGCCAATTATCGGCAGCCTTGAAACGCACATTAGCCATGTTAATGGAAGCCAAATTCTTCGTGAAAGCATGGATGAGGATGTTTTTAAGCTCGACTCTTCTTCTTTACTGCCAAGAAAATACAGAAACAGAAGCGAAAGCATCACCCAGGGCTACACAACCACAGCTAAAGCATTGTCTCCCGATTCCAATTTTCGTCACATTCAGATTTCACATAGATTGCAGGTTTCTTTTCGCATATCCAAGCCGGATCCGTCGGAAAACAATAAAATGCATCACTACGAGGTTGTTGTTGATACTCCGATCATTCTTTTGAGTGCAAAATGCAATGACGACTCGATTCAATTACCAGAGTATCACGCAATTGACACAGAAGTAACAAATGTGCTCCCCCCACGGCCCAGTGCTATCAATTTCCGCACACCATCCTATGACGGAAGTGGATTCAGCATTAGGCCTTTCAATCCTTCGAATGGGGAACAGTTACCGTCATTTGAAGAAGCCACATCGACTCCTAACTCCCCAATGTTGCGATCATCATCTTTGGCGAGTTTAGATCCGAATACTCCGTCTAACCCTCCTGCCTACGAGAACGTGCCTCATAGTAACATACCCGACCCCTCTCAAGAGCCTCTCACCATTGACGACGTTCTTGTGGATGGTAACCGTTTATCTTCCCTGAGAAAACAATCGGCAATCAAGGCATCTTTGCATAGTTCGTTCGCTCCTTCGTTAAACTCGACAAGTAGAGTCTCGAGTAATAGTGAGGTTAGTCGAGCTGAGAGGTCTACTTTATCATCCAATTCTGAGGTGTCCAGCAATATACGCTCTTTCGATGACTCATCATCCCAGAATACACGAAGCGGCAGCGAAACTGTAAGTTCAAACGAAGCAGAATCCAGTGAACTGATAGAAGATTCCGTGAATGCCACCAATTCAGCATCTGCTGTCGAGGATGACAGCGCTGACTTCATGGATCTGATCGATAATGATTCCCAGAGCATGATGACAGAGGATGTGCAATTTGATCAAAGACTCCCGTTGCTTCGTAATGAGAGTATGAACGGAGTCGAAGCTCAGATTAATAGAGTAAGCATTAGAAATAGAGACCTCGTCTCAAATGATTGGAGCAAGATGCTGACTGAAACTTTGAATGATAAGTCGCAAGCGCAGTCGTTGTTCCACGCATACTGAAATTAAAGGATCTGCATCATTCAATAATTATTGTATAGAATGAAATCCCAATACTTAAAAGCTAAATATTCGAAACCAATAACCATTCCACGTATCGGTACTTCTTGAAACCTATTTAAAACCTTTTTAATACGGCTGCAAAATGGACGGCGGTCACGTCACATCAGTACACCAAATCTTGAAAATGCGGAGAGATTGCTCTGGGCTGGTGATCGAAATTTGAATCTATAAACATAGCTAGCACATTTACAAATTGACCGCCTAATGTCACTCGTTCCTCGTAACGGTAAAGTTGCTGTTATAGGAGCAGGTGTTTCAGGACTATGTTACACATACTTTCTTCTGAAACTTCGGCCAGACGTGAGTGTTTCCGTGTACGAGGCCGCTAAAGAGCCTGGTGGATGGATCAAGTCATTGAAACTCAGCGACAAAGGGTCGGAAGTGATCTTGGAAAAGGGTCCACGGACATTACGTGGTGTCAGTGATGGTACGCTTCTTATAGTCGACATAATGAAGCAATTGGGTCTCGAAAAAGAAGTGGAAGTCATGAGAGCCACTTCACCTGGTAATAGGAAATGGCTTCTTGATCCATCAAACAGCTTGGTGCAGGTACCTAATTCTTTCAAACTGTTTGCCAAATTTTTACTGAACGATGTTACACAGGGATTAGTCCCTAGTTTACTACGTGAGCCATTCCGTAAACCGACCAAAAGTGATGCGGATGAGTCTATCCGTTCATTTATCCTGAGAAGATTTGGATCTCCAGAATTGGCCGATAATGTCCTTAGTGCCGTGATGCACGGCATTTATAGCGGAGACGTAGATAAATTAAGTGTTCAGGCCACTCTTCCCAGATTGGTGAAGCTTGAACAAGAACACGGATCTATCGTAAGAGCCATGATGCTGAAGATGGTATCAAAAAAAATCTTACCGGAGACAAATCCGTTTCTAAAGCAATATGAGCAAAAGATTTCCCCGGGTGCTAATTTGGAAGAGGTGGCAGCCAGATTAAAAAAGTACCCTATCATGAGATTGCATAATGGGCTTCAGACGTTTCCCTTGGCATTAGCTGAACATTTGAAATCACAGCCAAACGTGAGCCTCAATTTCGTTCACAAAGTAGCTGAGCTTGGGTTGAAACCCCCAGGAGTCAGCGTTGCCGGTAAAACGAACGAATATGACCATGTGAGATATACACTGGGATTTCAGCCACTATCAAATATTACAAAGTTCGAAAACAAGAACATCGTCAAAACATTTGAAAGTCTTGATTATTCGACGATATTTCTAGCAAATATTTACACTAAAAAAAAGGGGTTGATTCCAAATGGTGGAAACGGATTCGGATTTCTTGTACCAAGGAGAAACCGAAACCCAGAATCACTTTTAGGTGTGATCTATGATTCGGATACTGAGCTGGACGCCGAAAGATTCGTTGATGGCCATAAGCTTGGGCGTGCCACTTACGATAAGCTTACGTTGATGATTGGTGGTCACTATTTCAACAGCCGTGGTATTCCCTCGGACACTTCCAACTTGAAGGCCACGAGAAACGTGTTGCAGAACATATTGCACGTCGATTTGGAGAAATATAACATCATTGAGCGCAATGAAGCACAAGAGCAAGATCTTAAGGTGCTGCTCGCCGAAAATGATTTACTTATTTCTTACAATCTCCACCGAGACTGCATCCCCCAATACAACGTTGGATTTTTGGAGAAGGCAGAGGCTATCCGTAAGAGCGTTGAAGAGGAATCCAATGGTAAAGTTTCGCTTGGAGGGCCCAGTTTGGGCAAATTGGGAGTCCCTGATTGTGTAATGAACGAATTAGAAGCAGCATTGCGAGCTTGAAGATTAGAGAAATAGAAATAGAAATCGTATATGTTTCTTTGGACAAACTGGAAAACATATTGATCTTCTGAAATATTTATCGAAAGCAAAGGATAGACAGATCGTACTTTCTCTCACGATTTTTTTCTTCCTTCTTTATTCCTCTGCGATCGCTTTTTCGGCTGCCTCAATGGCGATAGATTTCTTCTTTGCATAATCAATATGTATGTTCTTCCCAAAAAAGTTGGTTTCCTGAAGTGCCCTCAAAGCATACGAAGCAGAGTCCTTGCTGTCGAAGACAACGTGCGCTTGGCCCTTTAACTTCATATTGATCTCGAAGATCTCGCCGTACGTCGAAAACACCATGTATAGACTGTGTTTGAGGAGTGTGCGATTCACCTTATCGTCGAGGTTGCGTATATAAAGGGTTTGCTGAACCTCCAGTCGAGCTTTCTTGTTGGGCTGACTTGAAGGCTCAGATGTTCGTTTGTTCACAGGGGCCATGTTATGATATATGGTATGAAGCAGGTGGTGGAACGTTGGGTCGTATGAATATAGAGTGGTAAAACTTTTGAAATGCTCTTGCATTTTGAAAGCCTGAGGTCGGTGCAGTATAGGCTTGATGAGCATCCACGGTCCGCGGTCCCAAGGTTGGATCTGATTCCTCTTGTCTTAGGAATATACAACAGGTATAATTTACGATAAAATAGAGGAAAACCAAAAAAAAAAAAAAAAAAAAAAA